>JANHFK010002881.1:88333-98454 GCA_036250565.1 Sibynophis collaris | reverse complement strand
ATGGAAGGCTGAGTCAACCTTGAGCCTGGTGAGATTCGAACCTGCAGTAAATGCAGGCAGCTGGTGTTAATAACAGGATGTTTAGACCACTGTACTACCAAGGCTCATCTTACTATGCAGAGGCTTTCGTATACCATAAGAAATCATAAATAATTCTTAAAAACATGGATGTACTGGTCCATCTCATCTTACTATGAACAATTTGTATTATGATCGGAAAGCAATAGACTTGGCTCAAGAATTTATAGGGATGGTGACTCTAGTTTCAAAATAAAGAGACATTAATTGAGAGAAAGACTATGACAGAGCTAGACCAAATATGCACAGACATTACAGAGAAAAATATGTGTGCTATTAAAACCATGGTATTCTCAGTTAAACATATTGTATGGCTGTGAAGTCTTAATTATCAGAAAGGCCAAATGAAGAAAAAGAAAACCTAATGTCTTTGAATTGTGGTGCTGGAGAAATTGGTTGCAAATATGATGGATTGCAGAAAAAATATTCATCCAATACTAGATGAAGTTAAACCAATTGCTCATTGGAAACATTTAATAATGACGATAAAATTAGATTTTGGACATATAATACAGACAACAATCATTGACGACCCTGATGACTGGAGAAATTAAATCTTAAAGCTTATCTATTCTGCTGCTTTCATCTCCTTATCACTCAGACAATTTAATGCAGTTTATCTAGTATAGATTGCTGCACGTATAGGATAATCCATATCATAGCAACTTAAATCTGAAAATCTCCTGTTGCTTAACCAAGCCTTAGTGTAACTCAGAGATATCAAAGATATCTCAAATGCTCTGCATATAGTAGACATCCTTTGATCCTCCATTATCAAGATGATTGCAGGCATCATCAGATGACTATGCCAGCCAAGCCACAAATTCATTTTACATTGTACATTTTCTTGAAAGCTACCCTCACTTCATCATCTATTTCTTCTGCAGATTGACAATATGTTCATTTGCATTTCCACTAGATCTGTCAGTTGAAAGCCTTCAGCTTGAACTTGTCAGAAACGATACACTTCTTTTGGATTGTGAAAAAACACTACGATACCAGTTAATGCAGTCCAAATAGTGAGATTCCAGATCTATATTATCTCAAAGTCAGAGTAGATTAGAGAGTTTTAAAGTGTATATGTCCAGCTCAGTCTCAGATCTGAAACAAGGTCTGTATTTTTAAATTCATACATTAAACAGTGCAGCATAGTTGAGTTTTGGTTTTTTTAATTGGACACTCTAGAGTGAAAAGAAACTTCATAGAGGCACATGACCCCGAAAGCTGTATGAACACAGACCTTAGAAAGGAATCTTGAGAATGCTTGTCTGAATCACAGTCAAGCAACAACCCTCAATCCACAATGTCCTCCCAAGGAAAATCCTTGTCTAGCTATTCATCATCAATTGAATGTCTTCACAAGTATGAATCCCAGAAATGGTTGCTTTTCTGTTCCATTGAAATGTATGCCCTGAAGGCAGAAAATCTTAAAATTTTGGACAGGAATCTGAAGATTGATTGATCGATTTTCAATTTCTATAGCCACCTATCTCAGTCCATGACTCTGGATGGCTTACTGTTCAAAAATGCTAACTTAAATCATCTCAGTAATTTCAAAGCCTTTTCTACCATTAGGAAAAAAACAAAGTACCTCCAGTAGATGCCTTCAGTGACTACTAGACACCTTGCAGTATTCCAGAGTAATTGGCAACCAAAATACCTTATTGGTGATTATGTTGCACAGCAATATACTATTATAATCATGAAGAAAGTTCCAAACTGAACTGAGGAACCAGTCACTGAACCCCAAACTTTAATATATATTTCAGCAGCAGTCCAAAAGAGTTCACTGAGCATCAAGGCTAAGGAAGTAATAGAATGAGAAAAGGCCATGCCCTCAAGCAAATGCAAGAGAACTTGGGAAAAGGAGAAAAAAGATCTGGAGGAAATTGGTGGGAAGGGAAATGAAGTCAGGGGAATCTATTAATTGCTTTCCTTAATTTGTCTTGCAGTAAAACAGTTGAAACAGCACCAACTGCTGTGTTACTGTGACAGAAAAAGGCTCAGATATCAGATCAGCAAATGTTATGCTAACTGAAGGACTGCTGGGTTCACCCTTATGGCAGTTATCTGGATAATGGACACAAAACTTTATTTTTTCAACAGCCAACATTGAATATCTTAGTTTTAAAAATACAGAACAGAATTTTTGGTATTGATACAGTGATCAATGAAGATATCTTCTCTTGTGAATCTTTTTGTGTTATTCAAGATTCTTTTGTCATTGTTGCACTAAACGGATGTGTAATATTTGATGTGTATTTATTTACATATTGATGGTCTGGGAACTATATTTAGATGGTCTTACTGTTTCCATGCATATTAAGCATTGCTTCAGTGTGTTTGTTGATACATTCCAGAACTACAGTAGAAGATTCCATATTACTAAATGTCTGGTTGTATAGCTATAAAGGATAAAGAGCATTCAACTATTTACTATGCTCCTGTAAAAGAATTATTTTTTATTTTATATCTCAGGATCATAGAGAATCAATCCATTTGGCACCGTAGTCTGTAAACTACTTTAAGTTGATTCTTTTCAAGCTGCTTAAGTAAATCCTGATGCAGGATCCATATGTAACAACATCATGATTTTTTTCCTTTTGGATGTTGTTCTAACTACTGAAAATGCAGTGTTTTTAGTAAACTCTGGAGAGAAACCAAGTCTTTGCTCTGTATTGTAAGTTCAGACTTTCCCAAAAGCAATATGGGAGGAACCAGGGAAATGATGCCTATACAATTGTGGTAATACATGAATCAGCTAAGATATTGCGTCTGTGAGTGATAACCATACTTACTGATAGTTTCAGTGAAATAGCTTTTATCAGATATAATCAAAGGTCTTGGCAAAAACAATGGGGCAATAAATATTCTGAAAAATGTATGCTTATAGTTGTATTAACATTAATCTCCTCTATTTGAAGATTGTAATAGTGATGGAAGAGAGAAGGACTGGCTCATGCAGTACATTAAGCCAATGCTTATTTCTGACTATCTATGTTTTGTGTACTCAACCACTATAGTCTCTAAAGAATGTTTATCCATTGGTCACATATGTGAAATCAGAAAATTGGGATTTATTCAAGAAACAGCTGAATAAACTGTGGCTTCATGTGAACAGTATATGAAAATGTTTAGTTTGTTATTGTATTGTTTGTTTAAATACTACTCATTTAGAGAACTTTAAATGTTTCCTTTAAAAAGTATAACCTTTAAAAAGTAAAACAATTTTTATTCAACAATTAACATTTAAAGGGAGTATTAAAGGGAGTCCTACTAAGATTGTTCAGCTGAACCAAATTTTAGAATTTTTCCATAAGTTTCCTGTAAAACTATAGTCTTAGCACTGGCAAAAATATAAACTTAATTCAAAGAAAAATATCATTGTTTTGAAAATACACCTTTTGAAATATAAATGTATTGATAGGGCTGAAAGCAAATATTGACTTTTTATTAACATTGTAAGTAAACCTATAGTAAGTAAGCCTATAGTGGAGCAATGACAGCTTTTAAATTTTTGAAGTTAGAATTGAGGCTTTCTGGCTAGTTTAGAAAAGAATGCTGTAGGGTGTAAAACTATATCACTTTACTGCTGGCTATTAATTTCTTTTTGTTAATATTCTCTTCATGAACTCAACAGTTTGTTGATTATTTTTTTATTGACAGTTTGCCCCAGAAATGAAATTTGGTTTGCAGTTTGTTTACTTGTCTTCCACTATAGGATAATCTATACATGCTATTATGATATAACTATGATGATATAGCAATTTTTAGCTTTCAAGATACTTTGAGATTAAAGCTCATCCCTTACCATGGATCTGCTCATCATCCCTTATATGGACCTGCCAACTTGAGTCTGGACCAAGCACTTGATAACATCAATCATTTTATTAAATTACCATGGTAACTTCTCTCTGAGAAATTCAGAGCTGAAGAGCAGAACCCACAAAGGCCTCCTTTACAGAAGCCACTCAGTATTGCTTGGCTATGCAACCAATACTGGTAGCACAGCTAACTTCTCAGTAATGTAAATGAATTACATTACAGACTGGGGCAGAGATGTATTGACTAACTGCCAATAAATGAGCAAAAACAAAAAGAAACAGGAAAAAAACAGGAGGAAGGGAAGATGTCATGATTGCTGGACCAACTAGGGACAAATATTTTCAAGTCAGCCTCTCTTAAAATCAGAAGCTTAGCTTTAAAAAAGCACCAAGTATCTAAAATCATGTTGTACAGGCATTGTATTAAATTGCAATAGATATAGAATCCAAATAGGATCTATATAATTCTACAGGCTTTTAACAAGCCTTTCATCACTAAATCACACACACAGACACACACACAGACACACACATACCTAACTAAACCAATCTATGATTAATTTAGCTATCAGCTTATTATAGGCTCGTATGAATGTGTGTTGCCACTGGAGTGGAGGTGGGTGGGTGGATTGTTATTATATTATTTTAATTTTTTATTAATTTTATTTCTTTTATATTGTGTTTTTATGTCCTGTAAGCAGCCTTGAGTTGCCATGGGAGAGTAGGCGGAATGTAAAATTTCTAAATAAATAAATAAAATTAACTTTAAGAAATGTGTTGCCTGTTAACGCAAAAATATATAGCTAGCTACGAATTAACTGATTTCCTCTTTGTGTAAAAGATCTTTAGTTCCTTCTGCTTTGTTTTATGTGTAGTGTGCCTTAAACATTTATTTTAATTAGATGTTAATAAATCTCACAACGACAGATTACTAGTATAAATTTATCCTTATATCCAATTTTATTATATGCATCTAAAATGAGTATCTATAATGGATGCTCCAGAAGTTGGCTTGGATGATGAGGAAGAACTTCAGGAACTTTAAGTGGGAGCATGTAGGCATACTTGGAAGATGTGGGGGACTTTGAACCTGGATGGAACAGGCAAGAGCAGGAAGAACGGGCAGGAACCTCAGAACTGCTGGAGGAGCAACCAGATGGATGACTGAGTGAGAAAGGGAGGAGACAAAGTCTCAATAAAGATGTTAAATCCACGCAGTTTGTGCATGTGTAAGCGGGACAGGACATCATCATTTAAATGATAACTTCTATTTCAATAATCCTGCCACCTTGTTTACACCAATATTCTGGCAGGCTAGGAAAATATACTAAATATTTAAAACCTTTGCCCTGTATGCTGTGTTGAGAGGAAGGAGTTATTTGCTAGAGAAATCTTGAATACCAAGCTCTCAAGATGTTGCACATTTGCATTTGCTTTATTTAAAAGATTTATAAAAGGAAAGGAAAGAATAAGTCTGAAATGGAATAAAAGAAGTTTGATGCTTTTGAATATACTTATTGGAGACAACTCCTGAAGATATCAGGGATTGTCAAGAAAACAACAAATGAATCATAAAATAAATTAATCCAGAGTTCTTACGCAAGTCACAAATGGTCATATTTTAGACATATTTTCAGATCGAGCTTTATAATGCTGGGAAAAGTGGAAATAAAAAGAAGAGGATGAGCAGGAGCAGGGTGGACTGACTCAATTATAGCAATGATGGGTGCATAATTGGAAGACTTGAAAGAACAGGTTGGGTATAGATCATCCTGAGGAGAATCTATGTTGTTGCCACCAAGATTTGCCACCAACTTGATGGCTATAATCATAAATCAAAACAATAAAAAGGCAGCAATACATTTAAATACATTTTCTTTATAAATTTGAGAGAATTCAGTATATTCTATTTTAACACAGTTTCATTTATTTCTCAAAACTGTATTTGCATAGTGCTATTTTATACTAATGTGCCTTCACTTAGCAGGAATTATAAATGTTACATAAAGTGGCCACTTAAGTTAACCTGATGGGGATAATGTGAATAGAATTTACCCAATAACCCACTGGAAGACTCACAATGACAATAATTGCTTAATTAGAAATGGATGGAGGAATTTACTTAGCTGAATCAACTGTTCAGTACTAATGAGATTTAAAGCTTCATTGGTTTCTAAGTGCTCCCCATTATACCAACAGATAGCAATTTTACACATAGCAATTTTGTGGACTTCACACACAACATTTATTGTCCAGATAAAACACACCATTTTCTTTCTCCTCCTTTTCTCCTCTTCCCCTCTGTCCTCTTCCTTTTCTTCTTCCTTGCAATAGAACTACATTGCAATTTAGCAAATTTGATTTTGTTTTGCAGCCTTACTTGTTAGGTTGCCATTGGTTTATGACTGGATGTTTCATACAGTCATTAGATTATTTCCCAATTTATATTTTGAGCAATCTCATTGCTAACTATGCAGTTTACAGTAGATTAGGATTTCAGTTGATCTACTACTCTTAATATCATTACATTTGGAAATACCCCAATATCTCCTACATACTTTTCATATCAACCATTTAACAAATTCCATGGCAGCTGCAGTAATAATACATATTACTTTTATATTTATCGAATGGTTAAAATCTTTTAAAAAGCAAGACTTTAAAATTCGTTGCCTGTTGTCCATAACCTCTACCACTGGATAGGGGTCCTTTATAACCAAACTCTTTGTACACACTACTATATAAAGAAATGTATTTATAGAGATGTAATTTCAGTGTTCATTACATTAATATAGCAGATGGTTTAACACCACTGTCCACATATTTTTATTACAAATGAGATGAAATTTTGAAATGAAAAAAATGATGATTGTATTAACCTCTTAAATGTGTACATTCTTAAATGTGTATATATTTTACCTGTATAAAATTCTCTATTTTATAAATAAAATTGGGTCAAGTTTCACTACACTAGTTATTCAGAGGTGAGAAAACTGATTTCTATGACCAGGTTGCCCTAATAGGTTGCAACCACCAAGAGTTTCTTGAGGGCAGGAATGTATGCCATTCATTATCAATGCACAGTCCACTGGGTAAGCAACTCCCACATCCTGAATGAAAATGATATTTATGACTTACTGCCAGTGTAAACAGTGCTGCCTGGTTCACCTGCTGCATTTGATTCTGTGGTAGAAAGTTCCTCTACTCCAAATGGCTAAATTGCACTACAGCAGAAGCACTTTCTCCCCTCCAGTCATAGTTTGTCAACCTCCACAGGCATGGATTACTCCCTTTGGTCTTTTTCTCTTCACTGTCACCAGGCGACCAGTGAAGGCCTGGTGGATTGAAGGAAGAGTACAAGGCTGCCTTTTCTTTCTTTTCTTTGTTTTTAACAAGTTCACTAGTGGTGAAATGGGAGGTAGACATCATTGTGGCCTAAACTGAGAAAGGGGTTATAGTCCAGACAGATTCCTTAAGATGGGTTCATTTGCATTTGGTTTATGCATAGGAATCAGGCAGTTTAACCAGGCATGAGGAAAACCCAGAATCATAAGAAAAAGGCTGACTGAAAGAATGCACTGAGAATAGCAGCCTCACTAGTAGAGGACATATTACATAGCGACAGTCTTTTATAGAGGACAGCTCTCTGCTAACTCTTCCTAAATTATTGCCCTTACTGGTCAATAGTTTATAGATGCAGAAAGCTGATACATGCAGAGTTGCATTCCAGTAAGAAAAACTTAAACTGTCTACCCCTATATCTTTATCATACTTCCAAATGAATGCAATGATGCAACTTTATATTATTTTAATTTTTTAATATTAATATCTGGTTATCCTTATAAACCTATTCATGCTTCTAAGATGCAGTAACTATATTTTATATTAGGAAATTATAGTTGAAATACATTCTTCTGAGAATTTGGCATGTCTTGATGTAATTAATTAGCATTTTTCATAATTCCCACCCTTAACATATCTGGAGGAACTTGGACTGAGGAGTTTGATGTCATGTTGTTTTCTTATAAATTGGTCTATTTTTTTATGGTGCGCAAGTGGATTTCAAGCTGCTGGTTAAATGGTCAGTGATATTCACAATTTACAAAGCAGAGATTTTGAAAAATATTTGGTTCAAGATTCAGGCTATGCATTCTTAGAGTGCATACTTTCTTGAACTCAGTGGGAATCTTCATTGAGAACAGCAGCAAATTTATTCAAAACCTTGTGTTTAACAGTGACCAAATGTTACTATGCACTCCTGCCAATCATTTTTAAAATGTATGACGGTTCCCTATGATATAGTGTGCCACATGTAGTTAGATCCAAATTACATGGCTGATTCATGCCAATGAATAGCAACAGATAAACATAAATGTATGTTTTTTATTAAGAAAACATTTTCACAGTATGCACAAGAGGCTGTGATGTATATATGCCATTCAGTCCACAATCTCTGTCTGGTAATAAAACCTATCAATGGCATTTTATATTGCTCCCAAAGGTAGGGAATTCCTTCCCTTCATCTGTAAATGTTTGCATACTTTGCTGCACTGCCTTACCTCCAATGTTTTTCCATCTGCATACCACACCTCTTGTTCAGGATTTATATTTGGTACTGGAACAGGCAGCAAAAGGCTTTATATGCTCTGAACTACACAGAAAGGAATTGTTTTGATCATGTCAGTAATTTTCATGGTTTAAATATTTAGTATTCATATTACTCCAGGCATTAGGTTCAAAGAACTTCACAGAAGAGTTCTTTTGGCCTTTATGCCTTCATTTTTCAGATAGAAGACATAGACAGATGGATAGTTTGAATTATTACTTCTTATCAGAGGTGGTATTCAGCAGGTTCTGATGGTTTTGGAGAACCGGTAGCGGAAATTTTCAGTAGTTCGGAGAACCAGTAAATACCACCTCTGACTGGATCCACCCGCATCTATTCTCTGCCTCCCGAATCCCAGCTGAATGGGAGGAAATGGGGATTTTGCAGTAATCTTCCCCTGGAGTGGGGTGGGAATGGAGATTTTACAGTATCCTTTTGTTGCCACGCCCACTAAGCCATGCCATACCCACCAAGCCACGCCCACAAAACCAGTAGTAAAATTTTTTGAATCTCACCACTGCTTCTTATCCCATCACACAAAACAATTTCAATAAAGGAACTAGGGCATAAAGTGCTATTTTGCCTCTAAATGTTTTTTCAAAGAAGAAATGTCTAATTCTAATCAAGTCTAATCACACTGGACCAAATAAAGCTATTCTGTTGTTCTGTTTTGTTCTGTTCTGTTCCGTTCTATTCCATGCTTGTTTACATGGAATGTAAACAATAAAGTCACAGCAGATTGCCTACCCTACATTGCTAATGGATAATTCTCACATTTCCTTCCTCATTTTTCACATATGTAATTGGTTCTCCTCCTTCATTGTCCCTGTGTGGCAAAATGTATAGGGATTTACAGCTAGGAATTGTGCCTCAGTGGAAATGTCTACAGTATGTCCTTTTGTTCATAGCACCATTGCCAAATGTTCTTTAGTTCTTGAGTTGACTTGGCTATTTGTGCTTCAGCCAAATAGAAAATACACTCTGTGGAGTTTATTTATTCATACTATTATTACATTTTTGCTGAACCTTGAATTTCTGAAGTAAAATATCTAACAAAAGTACGGTAAATCCATAATTAAAAAAAGTACAATAAAAAAAATCTTTAGAAAAACAAAAAACTTGAATTAAAAAAAAATATATAATTCTTGAGTCAAGAATATTATTTTATTTAATAAATGCAATATTATGAATAACTGGTGATACATACCACATTTATTTTCTTTCATTCCAATATATTCTTATATATTTTATAAATCTCTAATTTGGAATCATCAGCCATGAAATGCAATTAAACTTCTTGTAAATTTTCTTCTATCTGTTGAACTGCTTCTTTGGAATAAGCACAATTGTAATTAGCTGATCAAGAGCAATGTTCATTTCTCTCCTTTTTTTCTCTCCAACAATCTCTCTTTACTTTGCTTGACTAGGACATGTAAGGAAATAAATCGGTGTTGGACTGTTTTCCTTATTTGAATTTAGCGGTAAAAATGCTGGTCACCACCTTTAAAGCGCTCCACCGCATAGGACCTATGTATTTGCAGGACCGCCTCCTGCCACCAAATCCCTCCCAGAGACCAGTACGCGCCCACAGAGCGGGCCTCCTGAGGGTCCCG
>JANHFK010002881.1:30727-43181 GCA_036250565.1 Sibynophis collaris | reverse complement strand
TGCCCAATGTTCAAGTCTGTCGAGATCCTTCTGTATCTTAAGCCTATCTTCTGGAGTGTTGGCTATTCCTGCCAGCTTGGTGTTACCTGCAAATTTGATGAGTTCCCCATCTATTTAATTGAATGAATGCAGAATTATGGACCTAGTAGACAGATAGGAAAGATGTGGCCCAGATAACCAGGGCCAATTCCTTGAAGACCTTTAAAAATGAGAACTAGTATCCTGAATTCCACCTGGAAGTCCAATGGAAGCCAGTGCAACTCATGGAAAAAAATTGTAACATGGGTGTACTTAAGTACACCTTTAACTGCTTACACCACTGTTTTTGGACCAACAGCTTCAAGATAGTCTTTAAGGGCAGCTCCAGGTTGCAATAATATGCAATCCTTAACTTCCCTCAGGATAATGGGTGACATCCTCTAACAGATTTGGACTATTTTAGGCTGTCCTGAATGATCTCAGAATAAAGGTTTGGTCGTTGAGTGGGAGAGGAAAAAATACACATGAATAATAAGGTACCATAAATGAAGCTGTTGGAAAGAAAATCCTGTGGTTTGTTAAAAAATTGGAGGTTTGGGTTATTATTGAAAGGAGCAGTGTAAATAGCTTTTAGCTTTGTGTTTGGTTTCAGTTGATTAAATGCAGGAAACAATCGCAAAGGTTAGTGAGATTTTATAATTTTACAGAGTAAATTTAACTGTATGGTTTGTGAGATACACATTTGCTGACGTGTATTTTTGATAATCAATTTTATGCTTCCTACATCTTCTCTTTGACCTTTATACTGTTGTTTTTTTTAAAAAAAAAACCCCTCTCATGCTGATATGTTGTTCAATGTACCTCTTGTCTCGATGATTGAGTATGAATAATTCATGGCTTCAATCTATTTGTCTGCTCTCTTGGAGACCACATGCAAGATGTAGTCAGCTATATGGATTAAAGCACAAAAGCCGTCCATCTCCAGAGAATGCTATTCTTTTAACCATGGTAGGAAACTTCAGAATTATTTGTGAACTGCTTGTACAGCACATAAGGTTTCTACACTTTTGAAGAAATTCATTCCTTTCTGGAAGTTAAATATTTTTGTAAAAGATTATAGATAGAAAAAAGTTGCACGATTTTGTACAGATGGTTGGATCATTGACAGATATAAACAAACAGGCGTTTGCATAATTTGAGGGCTTCCATTCCTGAAATCATCGCTGTTGCTTAGAATCCTGGAGATGAAGTATATATGCCTACTGTGTTTCCCCGAAAATAAGACTGGGTCTTTTTGCTCCAAAAGACTCATTGGGGCTTATTTTCTGATTAGGTCTTATTTTGGGAGAAATACGGTACTAAATGCATCCATCTGGCTGACAATCTTAACGGTTTATGGGGATAGGACCTATATTACGAGCATCCTGAAAACGCGTGCTAGGACCTATTTTCCGGTTGGGTCTTATTTTTGGGTAAATAAGATAGAAGTTTCAAGGTTGGAACATGCTGGTCTAGGTAGTAACTTTAGGGTTAAATAAAATATTTATGCAGTATGTGGTATGACTATTCTATTACAGGATATATTTGTACAATGTGGCATGGTTAGTAGGTAGAAATGGTATAAATCACAAGCAAGAAACAGTGGTACAATGGGGTAGATATTGAGTTTTCAGCTGTGTATGAATATTCTAATGGCAAAATAAACCAGAATAGCATAAGGATAATATGGTACTTCTGCATGGGGTCTTTGCACTATTCCATAGCTCTTTCTTTGCACATATTTCTCTGTGATCAGCAGCCAAACTGATTTATTTCTATTTCAGTTATGGTATATCCAATATTTCCCAAGCTTACTTTTTGTGGTTCTGAAGGTCTTTTGGGCTTCTGGTTTTTTTTTTTCCATTGGGGACAATCTTCTCTCATCTGACCTTAATAAATTCTGCTTATGGTCCTTAAAAGGAAAGCTCCACTTCACAGCAACCGGAAAAGGGGAAAAAAAAAAAAAAGAACAGGTTGCTTTTCTCTCCCGCCCACCTCATGGTCAGACAAATGCAGAGCACCCTGCTGATTTCACTGTTTTGACTTTTTGCAGATCCTTGCAATGATTTGGCACTCAGAGGGAGCTGGAGTGAAACCAACAAGGGTTTTGTTTTCTCCTTCTCTTAGCAGGGGATACCAAGCGACTTGGGTTGTTGTTTTTTTTTAATTCTTTCCAACTCAGTGGAATGTTGGAAAAAAAATAGTGCAAAAGGCCTTGGGTCTTTGCCCATCTGTCTGCCTGTTAACAGGGTAATTCTCTGAAATCTGAATAGAACACATTTAGATTTGGTGTGTGAGGAGAAAAAGGAAGATCAAGTTAGAAAATGGCCATGAGCTGGCCAGGAACAGCATAGAAAAAAGTGTCCCAGAGCATCCCATTGGGAGAGGCAATTGGCTTGAAATGTTGGGGACTGCTCCTTTCTCTCTTTCTCCTTCTTCTTAGTCCTTTATGCAACCAACCCTGGGCTTCCCAATATAAACATACACACAGTTGTGACATTGAGGGACAGCACATGCATAGAAATGCAACAGGTTACTTCATTACACATAAAAAATAAGATGCCTCCTACGTCCTATGTTCTTTTGCTGTTAAAAGCAAAAGAAAGAATTCAAGAAGTCCTGTTTAAACTTAAAAAAATAAAAAAAACCTCAACAGTTGCTCCCTATTGAAGATACAGGCTTCTTCCCGCCCACTCTTTTTGTGAGGCATGGGTCAGAAGCAGTGGTGAAATCCAATTTTTTTTACTACCAGTTCTGTGGGCATGGCTTGGTGGGCATGGCAGGGGAAGGATACTGCAAAATTTCTATTCCCACCCCACTCCAGGGGAAGGATACTGCAAAATCTCCATTACCACCCTACTCTGAGGCCAGCCAGAGGTGGCATTTGCCGGTTCTCCGAAGTGCTCAAAATTTCTGCTACCGGTTCTCCAGAACCTGCTGGATTTCAACCCTAGTCAGAAGATATTAAAGGCTATTTTCCCAATTGCACTGCCAGCAACCTTTAACGTCTTGCTCTCAGTGCTTGTCTTAGGCTCATCATATTCCCTGTCCATTGCGCTTGGATGTTAGCAAAATGGAAAACAATGCTCACCTTTGCTCCAAACAGGCGAATGAAAAATTGGTCAATGGGAATTGTGTGTTACACAGTGGGAATTCCAGAAGTGTTCTCATTCAGTAAAGATGTTGACTATCTGAACAAGAGGAGAACCAAGTTGTAGGGTGAATGGAAAGATTTAACCTGGAATGAGACATGGCTGGTTGAGAAACTTTGTTGAAGTCTCATATGTGATTTTTCCATGAATGGCTGAAGTTCTGGAAATTCTTCCATAACTCTGATAAGGATGCACTAAGGGTATGCAGTGTACATGCTTCCTAATTAGGTGATCCAGTTACCACATGCTCTTTGAAAATTGTTAGGAAATCTCCTGTGGGTGGTAGTCATGATAACATAACAAGTTACACTATTTCATGCATCAGTGCACAAGTCATGTGTCACATTTTGGGTGGGTGAAACATCTATTTGGTCATCATCCTTGAATAAATTCATATGGTGTAATTATACAAAGTTCTCAACAGATCAAGTTTAGGTTATCATGATTTTCAGTTACATCAGCCTGCCAAAGATTTTCAATCTTAAAGAGAAGTTTTTAGTTTGTAGGTGTGTCAGTTGTTTGCTAATGGATTGGTTTAACAACTGCAGTATTCACTTGATGACCACTGCAAAAAATCTAGTAAAATTGGATCTAATCACTTGGTGACCGCTTAACAGCTGCAATGATTTGTAATCCTAATTCTAGGTTCAGCTTCTGTCATAAATTGAGGGGAAAATAAATGGTTTTGAAAGTGAAAATAATGTGACTTGCCTATTAGATTTGCAGTGTATTTGGAAGAACACAAGCGACATAAATGTTCATAGGCAGTGACATTCTCAGTTGTATAATCATGGAATTACAGTATTATTCTTACAAACGGAATTGTACGTACTGATAGTCATTAGGTTAATAGCTTTAAAAAAGGGTTAACATATTGATGAGGAAAGGTGAACTCACTTGAAACAGACAATGTATACGTCACGTTGAGGTTGTTAATTGTGCACATCCATGCAAGCTTCCTGATCTGTTCAGCACTTCTTGTGCACCCCCTCGCACAATTCCTGACCCCAACACCTTGCGTCCTCTCATACCTGACAGCAACTGCTTACCTTCCTGTTGGCCTTGAACCTGCAACTTCTTGCTTGGCTTTCCCACTGACTTTCTCTCTGAACACTTGCCACAAGCAAAGTAAATGGGGAAGCTGGCAGGGATTTTAGATAGGGAGCGAGGAAGGAAGAAAAGAAGTGTGGGAGCTAAGAAGGAAGAAAGGAAAGAAAGGAATTGTGAGAGAGGGGAAAGAGAAGGGGAAGGGAAGAGAGATTTCTGATGCTTCCTACCAATTTCCCACAAACAAACTCAATGGGGAAGTTGGAGGGCAGTCAGAAGTCATTCCCACTCCCATTGCTTTTTTGCTTACCTGTGTTCATTCTGTTTCTCTGTTTTGACAAAAGAAATAACTCTAAAATGAAGATCCAGTTGGGGAACTGGTTGTCTAATATCTTGTTAAAATTGGTCTCTGACATAAGAAAATGTATTCATTAACATTTATTTTTAAAAGCTTTGACTATTGCATTGTGTTAAGATTTGTTATTCTTTTTAAATGTGTTTTTGTTACAATTCTAACATATACTATGCTCTTGGATTTATAGGCATTAAAAGATGCATAATATTACAGTATAATTACAGTATAACCACTGAAAATATAGTGGAAGAGGTTCTGTAATAAAGGACATTGCTAACTGATTTTTAAAAAAATGATAAATGCAGTTAGGCATCTTGGTATAAATAATGCTAAATGCTGCAATTTTTAAACCATATTTAAAATTAAGACTAAAAAGATTGTTTACAGCTAAGTGCATCACTTCTACAAGCTCTCTTGGAAACAGAATATATATTAACAAACAATCATGAAAAATGAATGAACTGCCAGGAAACTCTGCAATCAAAAATATTGATAACATTCTGCAATAACAAGAAGGCTTTATGCCGTCTTATGGAATTTAAAATTCAGTGTTGTTCCTATTGTACAAATGAACACATTTCTTATTTTCCTGAATAAATAAACACATTTTTGATAGCTCAGTAACAACTCTCTTGATGAAGTAAACTTTAAGAAACTTTAAGAAAGGATAATATATATATATATATAAATGAATGGATTGATTTAAAATATTGGCCATATCCATGTCACATGGAATACAACTGTGTTGACACAGGCAATCTGGATTGTATATGTCATTAGTTCTTGCCAATATGTTTGTGTGATTTAATCAGAGCATATGAAAGGCATCGCTTACGTACAATAATGTTCATATAACCCTTTCTAATCAATATTGTTTGTCTCATTTTTGATATCTTTGTGTTCAGTGTACGAAAAACATTATGTGTACGTTACTTTCTAAATATAGACTTTCCAAATTGAAATATTCAGGTTGTTTTATTTTGAGAATCCTTTGCACAGTACACTTATAATAGATCTGTTTTGCAAATGATATATTGAATATTGGGGAAATGCTAATTGTTTCAGGTCTCTTCCATTCATGTATTAAATGCTTCTGTGAAAGATAACATTTTAAATAGCAAATAATAAATTATTTATATTTTCCCAAGTGGAAATCAAAGAGCTTTATTTATTTTTAGCTACCATTTTCTCTTGGAAGAGATGCTCTTCCTAAATCAGGGCTTAACTTTAAAACTGATTGGTAGGATTAATTCATAATACGAAAATAGCCAGAATCTACAGATAACATTTCAAATGAAAAGATTCAGTTGGTGGTGTTGTGGATATGTTTGTAGCAGTTCCAATCACTAGAATCTAATGATATGCTTCTTTATCTAGCCTAATGGCTTGCCTTTTCATAGCTTAACTACTAAACTATTTTAACTGAGCACAGCATACAGAATAAGGTCTTCAGTTTTCTACTTTCCCATATTTGTTTGATCCAAGAGAAAGGTGACAACTATTTCAAGGAAGAAGTATAAATATTTTCTGCATTTTAAACCACAACAGAATGTATTGTCGCATTGTTTTTTAATTTTAAAAAAATATTTTAACCTAACATGATTTTTGTGTGGATTTGCTAGAATTTGCTCTAACTAACAGGACGAATGTTGTCATTGGTTAATAACAGCAATTGACCAGAATTGCCATAGCTGACTGACACAATTGTAAAACGATGTCATGTGATCACACCGCTTAGCAATGGTAATTCCAATATCCCTGGTTGCCATTATTAAGGAAATCACCATGGGTTATTAAGCAAGAATGCCACGTGGTCACCTTGTGCAACCTCTTCCTGGTTTCCCTACTGGCTTTGCTTGTCAGAATCAGCAAAAAAGATCAGAACCACTGGGAGGCTGTGATGACCAAAGCTCCAAGAAACAGTCATAAATACCACTTATTCAGCACCATGTAATTTTGAATGGTCATTGAACTAGTGGTCGTTAAGTGTTTTGTGTATTTTGTATTTTAGAAAGGAAAGGGTTGGTCTGTTTTTGTGACAATACTTTGGATTCCACAGTAGTTATCCTATTGGAATTGGAAGGATATCAATAATACCATCAAAATTTAGTAAATAAAATAAGTTTCTCCATTGTGGTGGAAATAGTATCCAGGAATGGCTTGACCTCATCTGCTAGCTGATTGGACTGAGTCTGTCAGAGCTGTGAGGACACGCCTCCCTTACCAATGGTCACCAGCTTTTGACTCAGTCCCTTAGCTAGGACAGACATGTCAAAATGGTACGGTTGGGCCTCTCCCTAGATTTCCTCTCCACACTCCCGAGGTTTTTCATTCGTTCTTCCATTTCAAGGGACAAGTCGAAGAGGGTCCTCATGGAAACTGCTAGTCAACATCTGTTGGACATTCACATGATCTAACCGGTTCCAGAGGACCAACGGGATGGGATTCTATTCCATCCTCTTTAAAATTCCAAAGACCTCAGCGAGTGGGGGTGGAGGGCAATTCTGAACCTGAAAAGACTGAATCGCCTACTAATCTATAGGCAGTTCAAGATACAGTCACTCCAGTCCATTCTGGAGAGCATCAGAGAAGGTGACTTTTTCACCTCAATAGCCTACCTGCATGTCCCCATTTTACTGGCGCATCAACAATATCTCCACTTCCATTATGCCAGCCGACACTTCCAGTACAGGGCCTTGCCTTTCGGCCTATCGTCAGGTCCCAAGACGTTCATGAAGCTGTTAACTGCATTAGTGGCTCTTCTCTGGGCTCTTCCTGTGCGTATCCAGTGCTAGCTGGACAATATCCTGATACAGTCCTCCTCCGGCCAAGAGCCATTTGTCATCAACAAACAGTTTGCTCCATTTAGAAGCAGTAATGACACTCTAGCATCTGGGTCTACCTCTCCCAGGAGCATCGGACGAGTCTAAAGGACTTGGTGAGGAGTGTCAGAAGGGAACAAACAGTGCCTCTGGCCCTTCTCTCGCAGATCCTGGGTAAGATGGTTTCTTGTATTTCCATCATGCTTTGCCATGCCTGCACACCAGATCTCTTCAGTGGTTCCCTGCCTTACCAAAGGGCGGGCAGGAGCAACTCGCCATCCAAGGTCAGGGTCCTGTCGGGAGTGATCTACTCCTTCCGGTGGTGGACTTCCCAGGCAATCTCAGTAGGGAGTCTATTCAAGGAGCCAACCACCTGACTGTTACTACAGACACCAGTCTTTTTGGTTGGGGGGCCCATGTCCAGTCCAGTATGGTTCAGGGGCAGTGGTCGCAGGCAGAACAGGACCACAATATAGACTGGCTGGAACTCAGGGCAGTCCATCTTGCCCTCAGGCAGTTCCAGGACGTGGTGTTGGACAGACATGTTTTAATCCTTACCAACAATGTGGCCATCAAGGCCCATATAAACCACCAAGAGGTGAACCTACTCCAGGCCCCCTATGCAAGAGGCAGAACAACTGTGCTTCTGGGTGGAAAGGCATGATCTGTCTCTCAGGGCAGAACATATTTCCGGAGTGGCAAATGTGCTAGCAGACTAGCTCAACAGGGCCAGAGTCGACCACTTGGAGCGGTGCCTGCATCCAAATTTATTTCAGGAGCTGACGGAATGCTTTGGATGGCCAGCAGTGGACCTTTTTGCCCTCAGGACAACACTCAACTGCCCAGATTCTTTGCAAGGTTTGTGATACCAGGGGTGGAGGGAATCAATGCTCTTCTCAGTCCTTGATCCCGGGGACTTCTCTACACCTTCCTTCCTCTTCCTCTCATTCCAAAGGTGATCTGGAAGATATCGGTGGAAAAGGCAGAGGTGCTGCTTCTTGCACCCCACTGACCCAGGTGACCATGGTTTGACAACCTGTTTAACCTGTCGGTGGCCAGACATTGGAGGATAACCCCAGACAGAGTCTTTCTAGGCCAGGGGGCCTTGGTCCACCCAGACCCACAGTGGCTCCAACTAACCATCTAGCATTTGAGTGGAGATTTCTGACCCGGGACAATTACTCCAACAAGGTAATTCAAACTATACAGGCCTCCAGGAGGCCCTCCACCAATCAAATATATGATGCAACCTAGAAAGCCTTCTGCTCCTGGTGCTCCAGGTTGGGTTTGCATCGGTATCCATGCCCCAGGTACTGGAGTTCCTCCAGGAGGGGCTTGACAATCTCCCAACACTATCCGTCGTCAGGTGGCTGCCCTGTCCTCGGTCCTTTCTTGCTGGGATCTGGAGTCCCCCGCTCAACACTTGACTGTGAGCAGATTCATTAGGGGTGCCATGAACCTATGGCCTCCAGTGGTTCACAGGTACCCTACATGGGACCTGACCAAGGTACTGCAGTCACTGACGAGGCCCCATTCAAATCACTGAGATCGGCCACACTGCACTTTCTGACCTGCATGGTGGCATTCGTGGTAGCCATCACCTCGGTTAGATGGATTTCAGAGCTGGCAGCACTCTCTGTCAGGAAGGGCCTCTGTATTTTCCATCCTAATACGGTGGTCTTGTGGTTGGACCCTTCCTTTGTCCCCAAGGTGAACTCCTGATTCCACAGGGCTCAGAAACTTATACTGCCCGACTTCTGCCTGGGCCCAGTGCATGCGCTGGAGAAGAAGTGGCACACCGTGGATGTGAGAAGGGTTCTCCACATTTATATTAAGAGGACTTTCTCCTTGAGGAAGACAGAGTTGCTCTTTGTGTCCTTCTGGCCTTCTACTCTATGCAGCAAGGTCACTCCATTGACCATGGGCTGCTGGATTTGGGCATGCATTGCCAAGATCTATGAGCTCCAGCCCTTCCGTTGCTTCGACAGGTAACGGCCCATTCCACAAGGAGTGCGGCCATGACAACAGCGTGGGCGATGCAAGCCTCTATTGAGGAGATTTGTTGAGCAGCTACATGGTCCTCTCCATCCCCTTTCATCAAACATTACAAGCTGGACGCCTTAATTAGACTGAAGTGGCTTTTGGCAGGAGAGTCCTCCAGAGGGTCCACTCTGATCAGGGGACCTCAGACTAGTCTGCGGCCACTTGTAGGACAAGCCAGCTTCTCCACCACAATGGAGAAGGGGCGTTGATCTTACTTGATACCCTCCTTCTCGTTAGGTGGAGATAGCATCCATCCCCACCTTTAAGACCGTCTGGTTCTGGGTCCAAAGGGGAGAACTTTAGAACAAGCCACGTCGAGTCTGTCACTTCGTCTTCACCAAAAGCTGTTTTGGGTGGGACTGTTGGTAAGGCAGGCGTGTCCTCACAGCTCTGACAGACTCAGTCTAATCAGCTAGCAGACGAGGTCAAGCCATTCCTGGATGCTATCTTCACCCAATGAGAAGGAGCATATCAGGTAAGACCAACGCCCCATCTATTTTAAATTGATTTTAGAATGGTAGTTAATATTATAAATTGAATATTCAGGAATGAGTGGGAAAACTTGTGATTGAATGGAGATGGAATGCACCTCACATGCACATGTGTTGGTAGAAGGAAAGAGAAGAGGATGGTCAGTAAGACTCAATTGGCAGTGGGTGCAATGTTTGAAGACTGAAGAATCGTGTTGAGGAAGGATTATCTTGGAAAGTATCTATTTGGGCACCAAGAGGCAAAATTGAGTTAATAGCGCATATCACTTTATTTTAGCAGTGATGATTTCCCCCCTAAAACTTCTTGTGATTTGCCATTCTAAAAGCAAGATCTTCTGGTTTGGAATCTTCTCTCCATAACACACAAGAGTTTTTGTAATCCAGGAATGGACAGAAGGTAGATATAGTTCCACTAATTTATCTCTGGATATGTTAGGTCAGCAGACTATATAGTCTGGGGACCCATGGAAATCCCTAAAACCCTTTTAGGGGCTTTGTGAAACAAAAGAAGGAAGGAAGGAAGGAAGGAAGGAAGGAAGGAAGGAAGGAAAACATACATACATGCATATTTTAAAATGTTTTAGTTTTAATCTCTAGTAGTAAATATCAGTAGATATAAGCCACATTTATCAATGTCTTGGGGTCTTGGGGTTCTCAATTGTTTTTAAGAATCTAAAGGGGTCCCTGAGATCAAAATGTTTGAGAACCACTGTGTTTGATCAACTGAATCCCATTTGCCAGACCCAAAGTCCCATCACTGCCTTAAATTATGCTGCTGACAGGAAAACAACTTGGTACTTTTTAGAGTACCTGTATCCTGAATGATTATGAAGTCTATTCTGGTTTTGATATTGTAGTAAAAACAAAATGAAAATGTTGCACTCATTTCTTTGAAATTTACTCCCCCCCCCCTAATCTTCCCTTGATGGATTTCCAAATTCAATAGCAAAAGAAAACAAAAGGCATTCAAAGCCAAATTTTTGAACCAAGGGTTGAAGAATCCTGTAATTATTCGGTAATTAGTCTGCATATGTTCAGAGGCACTCTGGTCTTTTTTTTCCCAAGCAAAAGATACATTGAAAAGATATGTAGTAGTTGTCCTAGGTGTGAAGAAGAGTTTCAGGTAGTCCCATTTTTAAACCAATTCACACATACTGAAATTTGACACACATTTATACTTCGATAGCAGACTTCTCTTGAGTTTTGTGATACAATTTTCAGCTCAAATACAGATATGCAAAATGTAAGGTGTAGGTTTTATGAATGCATACAATTCCAATGGAACATTTTGTTTAATTTAAGATGTGGGGTTTCTTCACCCCACCCCCCAATGTATGGAATAGACCTAAAACTCAAAACATGTAATCTAGCAATATAATAGCTATGTCCAGTAAATGAGCATTTACTTCAAAGGGAGATGGTCTCACCCTATCTGGATCCTTATGTTACGTGCTGATCTCGTGCTATATAATCTTTTTTAAGGACAAGGACAAACGGACAAGCTCAGGAACAGCTATGATTTCATATCTGGCTATAGATGGCTTTTTAAGGTTGGTTTTGTTTTTGTTTTGAAAGCTGAGAGATTGCTCTATTGATGGAGTAAAGATGTAAGTGCTTTAAAGTGCCTCCAAGCGATTTTTATCCTCTCTTCGTTTTCTAAGCCATGGCCTATTTAGTTCTCTCTCTGTGGTCTTTTCACTAGAGAAACTTCTCTCTCTCCCTCTCCCTCTCCCTCTCCTTCTCCTTCTTCCACTCCCTCTCCCTCTCTGCTTAAATTTATCATGGTGGCAGAGGCACTAAATATTCTGATAAAATACATGGTTGCATATTTGCTGAGTAACAGCCATCAGCAGAACTGTGAGGTTTACAGTTTCTAATAATGCAGCATATTTATTTTTCAACCACAGCCATTTGAAGCATTGCTTGGCTGACAGATTGTCAGAGAATAAAACAAAGACAGATCTTGCACCTGTATAAGCTGGGATGTTCACATTTTGCTTCAAATATGAAAATATAATCAAGTGCAGACTCTTTCAACTCACAGCACAAAGGACTGTTCCATTATTGGAATACATTGTACAATACTGGGGAACTTTGCCAAACTTCTCTTTACTTTAATATGTACCTCATATATAGATGTAACTACTGAAAATAAAATTATTTGAATAATTCAGTAATTGAAACCTGTAAAGGCAAACCTTTAAACTGTCATACTGATTGTTGATATTGCATTACTATTATTAGCAGCAAAAGACTTCTGTTTCTTTTATTGTATATAAATGCTATATATTGGTAACTGCAGGATAAAATTATATTTATGAAGTTAGAAAACAATGTGAAGGATAAAACAATTATAGGAATTAACAGAATTAGTGCTTTAAAGAAATTCTCTGTCTCAATATAATAAATGTCTTGAAAAACTTTCTTAAATTTCTTCAAATAAGAGATGTGTCAGGGTTCCAGAAACCCTCCCTCAAGAAAACGAACTCCAAACGGTCATGTTTCAAAAGTCCATTTATTGTAGAA
>JANHFK010002880.1:106011-119813 GCA_036250565.1 Sibynophis collaris | reverse complement strand
AAACCAATTTGCCAGATAAATTTATTTAATTTTTACATAATAAGCAGAATGGAACCAGATTCTTCCTTTCACTTTGTGAAACAGCACAAGCAGGCAGTCCAAAGAAAACAGTGTTAAAAAGTGTATTAAGGAAAACTGCATGCTGACAATATAAACACAGGTTCTTGTCTTTAGTCCTATCAGTTGTCCATTATAGGCATAGCAATTTATTTCTGGCTAGACTGGTTTACAAAGCTTAGTTTGCTTTTCAAAGAAACTTTGACAAGAACACCATTACTAATCATATAAGTGTTTAATTACAGAGACTTACAGCCCCTTGATATGGTCTTATCAGGTTTGAACTTCAGTGACAGCATCAAATGTAGGGATTAGCAAAGAAAATATTTTCTTTCCAAGTAGTTCAGATTTCCTGCATGTGAATCACCTTTGCTTTCATATATGAGCCCACATGATCTCAGCAGTTCCCAAGCTTTAGACACTGTTTATTTCTGCCAGTTATTGTTCACACCAGTTCTCTGAACTGGTATGAAAATAACCATGGTACGTAAAAAGATGGACTACTGTATTTTCCAGATATTTTTTTAAAAAACCAGACCTTCAAAGCCAAAACTTCATGCTTCAAAGCCAAAACTGGAAAAAAAAATCCATTTATATGAAAGCCACAGCTATTTCCCCCAAAACAATAATTACATTTAATCCAGATCTGCTATAGCAAGAGGTGGTTATAGTTCACTCCACTGATGCTTACTTTGCTAGCCAGTTAAATATTGTGAGAAAATAATCTCTTCACCTCTGCTCAAATCCTTGGAGAAAAATTTGTCTAGAACTTAGTCTGGACAACATTAATCTCCTAATATTACACATGCTGTTTGTGGTTTTTAAAGGAAACTACTGTTTCCAAACTTGTAGCAAAGTGGCCTTAAATTCTAAGTTCAGGTTTTTCCAGCCATAAAGTACTAGTGTCTCTCTACATTAAGATGCACTTTTATTAACCTCAGCATTCTGATTTCTTTTAAAATTTGGCAAAATTGTTTTAGGTATACTTTATCTCCCATCATAACTGCACAAATGAGATGTGCATATTGTACCAATTTTTTTTTACTTAACAATAAGTTTGATGCTAAGAATTAACTCAATTTTCTTATGCTTTTATGCTCACATATCAATAGCTCTGCTATAACTAGGTGAAAGGGGAGGATGTACCATGGGAACTCCAAAAGGAAATCATTGACAGTTAACCTCAAAAGATTTCGCTTCAGCTTGGAATAGTCTTGCATAGAATTTCTTGCATAGGCGATTACTAATTCCCCTATGTCAACTATGTCATGAGAACTGCTGACTTGGCATCAGTTGCAACTGTATTCTTATTTTTTCCCAAGATTGAGATGAAGCCCTAGGAAACTTGTCTAGGAATCTGCCTGTAACATCTCATAGCTACCCAAGTTGGTTGATGGGCTGAAAAATGACCAAAATGCCTGTGAAGTGACTAACATTGCCCCATCCTATACCTGTTGGCAGTGATGCTGGCACTCATTGTTCTATTATAGTTTTTGTTCCCTGATTTTTAAAATGTATTG
The DNA here is from genome assembly GCA_036250565.1 of Sibynophis collaris. Classification (NCBI taxonomy): domain Eukaryota; kingdom Metazoa; phylum Chordata; class Lepidosauria; order Squamata; family Sibynophiidae; genus Sibynophis; species Sibynophis collaris. Next base: position 118,236 of record JANHFK010002880.1, on the reverse strand, counting down.
TTGCCCTGGTTTTTTTTTTTTTTTAAGACAAAAGGAAAATAGGATCAGAAGGGTCAGTCTCCTAGCATCCTTTCATGTGATTGGGAGGAGTGCAAAATTGATCATTGCAATACAGATCCAGCTATCCTCCAGCATGGATAAGAACGTGGAACAAAGTCTTCTCAGATTTTCAGAAGATACAAAATCTAGTATTCTACAAGTTGAAATAAAATTCAACATCACATTGACAAGGTAGAAAAGTGAGCTGGAATTAGCAGAATGAAATTTAATAGAGATAAATATGTACTTAGGAAACAGAAATCAAATGACCATATTTCGGGATAAGTGCTACTGCAATTGACAATAGTTGTTATAAAAAGGTCTGGAGTACTTATAGTAAATAAAAACAAATACAGCTTTGGGCTGCATTAACAGAAAGATAGCACCCAAATTATAGGAAATAATAGTTCTACTGTTGATTAGTGTTACGTTCTATGTTATATTCATCATTCTTTAAGGATTCACATAAATAGGGAGAGCCCAGTAGAAGAGAATCTCTCTCTTTGAAGGTTGAATTATGGAGTTCTTGGCTCCTGAGCTTGGTTATTTGCTTACAGATGTTTCATTACCCAAGTAGATAATATTAGCAGTTTGAGTGAGCACAAGATTTGCTGCCTGTTTACATTCAGTAGTTTAGCTGCCAGTTTCACTGAGGATGTAGTTTCCGCCATGATGGGTTTTTTTATTAGAGCATTGCTTTTCTGCCAAATTGTTTGTCTGGTGCTATTGTCTGGTGCTATTCCCTGAATATCTGAATGTGAGCAGCTGGGGAATGGAGGATGTATTGTATTTTGTTTCCTTCCTAGTTTTTTATTGTCTCTTGAATGATGAGTAAATGCATTTTATCTCTATATCTTTATTGATGCTGTTTTGTCTGAATGCAAAGCTTCCAAGAATTCTCTAGCAATTTTGGACTTGGCTTGGTTTAAGATGCTAATAGTTTTCCAGTTGAAACTATGATTGAGTTTGTCCATGCATTGTAAGATTAAAGAATTTTTGTCATGTCTTCCGACAGTTACCTTGTGTTCATGGATGCACTCTGCTAGTCCTGTGCTTATTTGTCCTACATCTTCTTCCTATCTGCCCTACATTGTGGCTGTTACAATCCTTGCACTGAATGTTGTACTGGTAGATTACTCTCTGCAGAAAAGATACACAAAATACCTCTTGACTGAGAGAAAATTCTAATTGCTGGAGCTAATTTTAGGGCATTTTAGTTTATGTAGTCCAGAAGAGCACTTTTCTTACCTTAGGCCTGGAAGACAATTCCAAAATATTTAAAGGACTTGACTTATTCCCTTTCATATCTATTTGGTTGCAACTTGTGACTGCTGGGACATTTTAGAACTACTAAGTATTGTCTTTTCATAGTTACCATAATCGGTCATTCTTTCTTCTTGCTCTGACTGACAAATGCTCTTAAGATATGTTTCAATCCAATCAAGGACTGAGAAAGGAGAACTACTCAGCATATAGAAGCAGATGTATGCATCTTTGAGCTGACCTTGAAGGAAAGAAATCAGGATTATTCTGATAATTGATTAAATAATTTATATAGAGGTTAAATAGTGGTGCCAATACACAGAGCTAATTACCCTAAGTGAAATAATTGTTTTTATTAAGTGACCTTGTGTGTGTGTATGTAAATCAGACTTTTAAGTAGGATTTTTCATGAAGCTTACAGCAACTGTAGAAGACATCTTTTTACTGTATTTCTATCTATCATTCTAGATAGGTTTCCTCTATCTAGTTGTATCTGATTCTAGGGTGGTGCTCATCTCTGTTTCTTAGCTGAGGAAGACAGTGTTGTCCAAAGATATTTCTATGGTCATGTGGCCAGCATGATTAAACATTGAGGCTCATGGAACACTGTTAGCTTCCCACCATAGTGGTACTATTTATCTACTCACATTTGCATGCTTTCAAGCTGGGGCAAGTAAAGGGAACTCACCCTGTTGCTCAGCCCTCGGGTTTTGAACCCAGGCTTTCCAGCTAACAAGCTCAGCAACTTTAATCGCTGAGCCACTGCTCCCCACCTCCATATCTATTATAGAAATGGTAAATTAGAAAACCAAACCTAAAATTCAAATAATAGATGGATCAATCCTGCTTTAGTCAGGTGCTTTGCTGCCAGATGTGTTCAGGGGACAGTGATTGGCTCTAAAAGCTAGCCTATGCCTCTTTGAGAGTTTCTTTCTTTTTTTAAAAAAAAACAATTTTTATTTTTTCAAACACACAAACAAAACAAACACATAACATACAATAAAATGCATCTGTTCTAGCTGTAATATTGCCCGGGCCTATCAATCAATCAATATTACAATCAATTTAACATAGCATAATATGTCATTAAAATCTTTAAGACAACTCTTTTTTTCCTTCTTTCCAATTCTCAATAAATTATTATTGTCATATCTTATTTCTTCCCATTTTATCAATTCAATATTTCATATTTCATATTATTAAAATTCATTTCAATTTTCAATCCCCATCTACCGAAGAAAAATAATTCCCTTATCTATTCCAAAAAAGAGAAACAAGTGCTTATTTCTCTATCAATCAATCAATGTTGCAATCAAATTAACATAGTATAATGTTTCATTGACATCTTTAAAACAACTCTTTTTCTTCCTTCTTTCCAACTCTCGGCAAATTATTGTTAGCTTTTATCTTATTTCTTCCCATTTTATCAATTCAATATTTCATATTTCATATTATTAAAATTCATTTCAATTTTCAATCACAATCTCTTATTCTAAATTTAACTTTAAGTTCTTATCACTTATCTTATATCTAATATTCACTATATATTTATAACATTTCACGGGTAATAATTGTCATAGCATAGTAATACATTAGAATCTTAAACCAGCTCTAATAATTTCTCATTATCCTTCTTTCCTTAACCTGTAAGCCACCTTACCATCTGCTCTTTCTTCCACTTCTTAATCTATATTATATATAATTATTTCATTTAATTCCAGCCGCCAGGTCAACGCCAGGATAGTTTCCATTTAAATGTTAGTTACGATTATGCTGATCAGTTTGATCACTTACCTGGCACAATTTCACAGCTATTTATCTCCTCCTGCTCAAGCTTGTTCCGGCTGCCCCGACTTAGAGTCAGCAACAATGGCCGACACCCCCACCGTCTTCAGAGAAAGCTCTCTCTGACCTCCGAGGAACTTACCTGTTCCTCTCGGTCTCACAAGAAGCCTTTCCTTCTTCCCTGCCCCACGAGGCGGTTTGGGGTCCAAAGACAGCAGTTTGTCTGCCTGTTTTTCACTGAGCTCATCGAAGTTCAGCTATTTGCAGGCAGTTCTGTCACGGCGCCAACCGGAGTCAAAAGGAACCATTTATTGAACAGGAGTGATAGCACGAAAAAAGGAAAGCAGACACTTTAGGTAATACAGGTAATACAGTTAGGATAAAGGAATTAGAAACTCCTCCCTTCAGTCCAAAGTGGATTCAGCCAATCTGCAGATGTGGAGCAGGGATGGGTTCCACTTACCTTCGCTACTGGTTCGCAATGGGAGTGTGCATGCATGCAAGCTTGCTTTGCTCATGCGCGGCGCTTCTGTGCATGTGCAGAGCACCTGTGATGACATCCAAGCGGGTGGGCGGAGCCTCCCACCACTGTTACTACCGGTTCACAAGATCTGGACTGAACCGGTAGGAACCCACCACTGGTGTGGAGATGTTATTGAAACAGCTGTCCTGAGAATGTAATAAGCGAGCATTCTCAGGGTCATCTTCTGCCGACTTTCAGAGTGATACAACCCATCTGGCCCTCCCTCCCCTTACATTCCCCAAAAGGTGAGAAAATCTCAAGACAGCTAGGTGCAAGGATAAAACAAATATAAAACAAAAGGTTACAGGTTGTGAGGGGGTGAGGAAGAAAGCAATAAACTAATACATCTATGGTCCCCCTTCCCCAGAAGAATGGCAGCATTACAAGAGGGGAGTAAATGGCTTAGGATGGAAAACAATGCAAGCTTCAAAACATGGGTGGGGAATTTATGGTGAACTGAGAGTAGATGGAGAATGACAATGCAGACAACACTCAAGCAAAGGTGGCAAGCAGAAAGTGAAGATCCAACCCCATCTCTGCCTACATACTTATTGGGAGGGAAGGTTAGAAGGGGCCTGGAAGGGGGCAATTAGAGACAGCTGCAGCTTCTTCCTATTTCTTAAATAATTTTTTCACAATGTCATTTGTTCTTAAGTACAAAGGGCACCAGCAACCTGTTTCCTTATTCATAACACAAGTGTTTAATAATAATAATCAAGATAAGAATTGAAAAATTATAAGTTTTTCAAAAAAAATTATCAAAAATTATCAAATGATTCATATTGTACATTGTGCAAAGAAGCAGAACAAAGATCAAATACTCAGCTCATGCTAGAAGACATATAAACAGGGTAACATAGTCACCAAAATGATTCATTGGAACTTCAGTAAATATTTCCCTGCAACAGTAATAAAAATGGGTGGTATCATAGTTGAGAAAGTAGTAAAAAAGAGCAGGTTAAAATATTGGGGGAATTTCCAAATACAAGCTGATAAAGTCTTGGTTCTACACCAGATATAACTGTGGTTGAAATGAAGAATGTGGCAATACCAGGGGATAATAGAATAGAAGACAAAAAAATTAGAGGTCACAAAGTATCAAGATCTGAAAATCAAAACTGAAAGATAAATCAGTGTGGTAAGCATTTACAAAATTTTCACATTGATAGAATTTTCACCTGTCAATTGCAATAGATCACTTTGCTTGGTTCTGTATATATACTACAACAGATACATTATGACATTCTAGGTTCTTGGGAAGAACTTGATGCATATGAAGCTAAACACCAGCTAAAGAATTGGCAGCTGTGATTTCATATTGTTGTGAGCAGATAATAAGGAAATACCATCAAGACAATTAAAATCTGACAATTCCAGACATTAGATAATAATGGAATAGTGGACTGAACTCAAGAACAATTAAAAGCCCCAAATAGGAAGACTAGAAAAATAATGACAATGAATCATGACCCTTCATCCATGCAGCAATGCTGGTAGACTCTTTGAAGGCACAAGTTCCACAACTAAAAGGTCCCTTTGGTTACCACTGAAATGAACAACATTGGAAAAATGTTGAGCAATAAGGCTAAGAAATAATGGAGAAAAGAAAGGAAAAGTGATAAAATAAGTAATTAGCAAATATGTATTTTGGCAAGCTCTGTAATTTTGTGCCTTGCAGTAATTTTCCATAATATGTTGTATGTTTGTGGACGAGTAAGGTTGCTACTGTACAAAGATTTCCAAGAGATGTGAAATACGTATTGCAACTCTCTGTGAGATACACTATCTAAATACTATGATTTCTCAATGAGAGTTATTTTCTACCTGAAGCAGGCAAACTATTTTCTCTGCCACAGGGATTCCAAAAGAAGCACTTCTCACTGGTTCCCTATAGAAGTAAATGACAGACATTTGAAGAGGGGAAGGTCTTTTTCATTTGACTTTAGTTCCTGAAAATCCAGCCTACTCATTTTTCTGTTTATTCATCTGTAGTACCTAAACTTGGACTTTATGTCATGGTAAGAATCCTGTGTATTCCTTGCTACAGAAACACTTCCAAGCTTGATGTTTGATTAATGAGGTGTTACAGAATTTCATCTTGTACCCTGTTTTATGTAACCTCATACATTCAGAGATTTGTAAAAGATCTCAAGGCCTTTAAATCCAAGCTCTGCTCAGTGTAGGATCTGCTAATGCATTTCAGCCAGATGACTAGCCAGGCTGTATTTGAAGATTTCCAGCGAAGGAAAACAGACTGCTTAATGCCTGATAGCTTTTACTGATGGGAAATTTCTCCTAATATTTAACTGAATCTACTTCCTTGTGTTTTCACCTCATTGGTTCTGGCTCTGTCTACTGGGGCAGCAGAGAATAAGTTTGACCCCTTCCTTGTTTGGCTGCCTTTTAAGTAACTGAAGATGGCTGTCTTATCTCTCATCAGTTTTCTCTTCTGAAAGCACCCAGTTCCTTGAACCAGAACTTAATTTTGGTCCCACCACATCTACAGAGGTCATTCAAAACTTTGGAAACAGATAATAACATTCAACTTTATCTGGATCCAGACAGACCAAGAAAGTAGGCCACTGTAATAGAAAAGGGCTCCTTTTCCAGCAAATCAGATGAATGTGACATTTATTTCTATCTACAAGATTAGATTATTTAGCAGGACAGAGAGTTCTTCAGACACATTCTATGACTGAATCTGGAGTCTTTTGTTAACATGCTCTGGCCAAAAATAGTTACTCAAATGCCAAAAAGACTGACAAACATGTAATTTAAGATAGGCTTATTGAACAGTTCCATTTCTCATGCCAATATCAATACTTCAAACACAATGAACATTTTAACGCAACAGTACATTCTTAGAAATATAAAGGTTTTTGAATTTATGACCTTTAGACAGAGATACTGTTCTAGCTCAGACTTGTCTGTGACTGTAGAAGATTGCTCTGCCAAATTAAGTACCATTATTAGCCTTGGCTGCAGCCTTCAGTAGAGTCCAATTAAAGGCCACTCCTGAGCAGAACACCTCTGATGCAAAGCTGTTGAATGTATGAATCATGTAAACTACGAAGGTGAGCTGACAAGATAATTAGTATAGTATTAAAACATTTCCCCCAAATGTTTTAATACTATAGCCTGTTTCAATTCTTAATGGAAAATGTTCAATATCTTTGGAGGCTGATTTTTTCCCCCTGTTCTATTATTTCAAAATTTTATTCTGTTCTATTTCAGATTTTCATAATTAATATGAAGGAAACTTCTTGAGGATAATATAAACAGTCAATGCTATAAAACATACTCCAATTTTTTTAAGCATACAATTCTTAATCGGAATAGCCAGGTAGAAGTGGATTGTGGCACTCATATTATCTGGAAAACTAACAAAAGGAATGATAGGAAACAAGACAGAGAGAAATGGAGGGAGGAGATTTAATCAGGATATATTTATTTCCTGACACAAGATTTGATTAGCAGAATATATTTGATCAGCTCAAGAGAAGCTTCCCAGGAAGCACTTACTGAAGAAGAGTGATCTATCCTGTTCTATCCAGCTTTATATAGTAAGAATTGTTCTCCTTTTAATCACATGGAGACATACAAGAGCATGTGGAGTGTGAGAAAAAGTGAGAATGACCATGAGAGACAGTGAGAGTGACTTTGAGAGAGAAAGATGACAGAAATGACAGGGAATTTTCTGATTGTTCCAAATGGATTGAAGTAAAACATTCATTTTGTCAATTTCAAGAGGAAGAGACAGCAGCTTGCAATCTGATATGGCTTTACTTGGGAATATGTTCTATTAAACTCTGTTGGGATTTTTTCTGATTAGAGTTCAAGAATTTCAGGAACAATTCATAGCTCTCCTATGGTGGCTTGTTTTTATATTTTTATAGATGATTCTATAAGCCACCTTTCAAAATTCATCCATGTCAAAATATCCCCCTCCAGGGTTATAAAGTAAATCCTAGCTGATTTTCAGTACAGTGGAGTTAAGAGTGGGATGGTGTCAGCTCTGGAAACCATATTAACACGGAAGTTCCTTTTGCTGCCAACTGTACAATTATATTTCTTTCTTTAGGGGTTTATTCACATGGGAAATAGTGGGGAGTGAAAAATTGTTTAGAGATAGTAGAAATCTAACCAAGGTCAGGGCATGAATGCCTATGTGAAAGGAGATGAGTCGAGCTAAAGTGGACGTTGATTGGTTTAGGTGACCAGTAGATGAGAAAGGGGGGTTGGATTTATGGGTTTGTATTACTGGGGAAAACTTCAAAACTTTAGATTCGGGTTTTCCCAGATGTGCCAGTATCTCTCCTTTAATAAAATGGAACTTTGAAGAATGGTCGCTGTGGAGTTCATTATTATAGAGGAGGGTTTCTGGAACACTGACATTAACCCGAATCTCCTAATCATCACCAGCACCCTGAAAAGTGGCTGTTAGGGGGTGCTGAGCCCTGGCAGTAACCTGTACTTCGGGTACTGCAAAGACTCAGTGAAGATGAAGGAGGAAAACCTTTTGGAGGGAGCGGTTGGACCAGAGCTGGAATAAGTCAGTGAAACTTGGTACTATTTGCCAGAGGAGGAGGAGAAACCACCGGGATCAACCGAGGCTTCGTCGGGACTTCTTCGTCCCCACGTGTGCAGGCAAGATTGGATAAGCAGCGCCCAGCACCCAGACCCAAAACTTCAGCGGCCAGGGATCGAGGCAGATGGCATTGGACCTGCCACCAGCCGAAAGTATCCCGGCGGGTTGGGGATATTATCCCGGCCATGGATGGGTTTAGTGCCAATGGATGCCAGCACAGCCTGCTTTGATGGCCCCGGGGTTCCCCAGCCCTCCCGGGGTGCACCTGGACCAGCCGTATCAAGGGTCCTGGCCCGAGACCACATTGGGAGGAGACCCTCTCTTAAGGTCCCAGCAAGCAGTTGGCCAACCATCAGGGATTTTCCCGCCGCAAGCCCAGGGACCACAAGCCCACGCGCCACCAATCGTCCGGCTTCAGCAACCGGTCCAGGCTCAGCAACAACTGATGGGGCTGAATCCGCCTGCCCTGCCACGCCCTCCATGATTCCGAGCTACGTTTGATGGGAGATGGCACAACTTGGCCAGGTGACCTCTTTCAAAGCTGCTGGTTGCCCAATCCGCCTCGCCAGTGGGGCCCACCATCAAATGTTATTGCTGCGGCCAGCTAGGCCATCGGGCCTTGGAATACCTAGCCCCCTCTCCGATCCCATGACAGCATCTGGCCACCGCCAGCTGGGGTAGGCAAGCATCAAAAAATCCTCCTTTACCAGAGCAACTGGCCAGTCAAACTGTCAAGGTTCCCCTCCCCACCGAGCTGAACAAGGAACCTCCGGCTGAGAAAGACCCTCCTGATGGAGAATCCAGAGAGGATGACCCGATGGTGCGTGCACCCATCCCCTCATTTACAATTAAAGTGAAGCTGTCAGTACTGGACACAGAACAGCAAGTAGAAGTGCCTGCCATAATTGACACGGGCTGCACTCAATGTTTAATTGGGATGCCGATTGTAGAACAATTAGGAATAAAAACTCACCCCTTAAACCACTCCATAAAGTTCCATCAAATGGATGGATCACTAATAGGGAGGGTTTCAGTTACCTCACCGAGATGACTAAACTAGAATTTGGCAAGCATCGTGAATTAATGAGGTTCATAGTAGCTCCAAAAATGTCTGGATCCATTATATTAGGCCTGGCGTGGCTAGATAAGTGGGTGATAACCATCAAATGGGAAGATGGATTTTGCAAACTAACGATTGGAGTTGGCCCTTTGCTCCCCCTTCTTCCTCCCATGGCTGAACTAGCCCACCTTTCTGCCACCTCCATTCCCAACTAACCACCTGGGGAACCACAAATTCCCAGCGAATACTGAGACCTCTCCGAAGTTTCCAGTGAGGAAGAATGCAACATTCTCCCTCCCCACCGGCCTACGGATTGTGCAATTGAACTGGAGCCAAGAGCAAAACTGCCCAAACCCTGCATGTACTCCATGATGCCTGCAGAAATGACTGAATTAAGGAGCTATGCTGATTCCAATCTTACCAGAGGATTTATTGAACGTGCAAAATCGAGGGTGGCAGCCCCAGTGTTGTTTAAAGAGAAAAACGATGGGGGGAAAAGATTATGTGTGGACTTTCGTGGTGTGAATGGGATTTGCATACAAAACACCTACCCCCCCCGATGAAAGATCTCTTAAACCACCTATCCAAAGGAAAAATCTTCACCTGGCTAGACTTAAGAGAAGCCTATTACCGAGTTCACTTAAAGGAAAGGTACGAATGGAAGATTGCCTTTAACTGTCCTTCCAATTCCGCGTCATGCCTTTCAGACTCCAAGGAGCCCCAGCCATGTTCATACAATTAATTAACAAGACTCTTCATGACCACCTATACAAAGGGGTTCTAGTTTACCTGGACAATAGTCTCATATTTACTGAGATCATGGAAGAGCATGTAAAACTGGTCAGACAGGTGCTGAAAAAATTCCTGGCTGTGAAGCTCTACGCCAAACTGTCAAAGTGCGAGTTCCACAAAGAGTCCCTGGATTACCTCGGCTACTGGGTGTCGAATCAAGGAGTGGAAATGGATGCCGGAAAAGTGAAAGCAGTTCTGGATTGGCAGCCCCCAAGAACTCACAAACAACTCCAAAGCTTCTTGGGGTTTGCAAACTTTTACTGGAAGTTCCTACCTGGTTTTGCTGGGATTGCCCTTCCATTGATGAAACTACTGAAGATGGGACTGTCTCCTACGAAACCTAAACTGAGCCAGCCATTGGAATGGACTATAGACTAAGAGTTCAAAAAGCCTTTGAACTCTTAAAAAGGAAGTTTGTTGAAGAGCCAATTCTGCAGCACCCTGACAAGCCTTTTGTAGTGCAAGCCAATGCTAGTGATGTGGCCGTTGCAGCTTCAAAAGAGCCCCGGAGGAATGCTCCTGCCGTGCGCATACATCTTGAAAAAATTAACCGACACCGAGTGTCAATGGGTGGTTTGGGAGAAAGAAGTGTTCGCAGTGCGGTGGGCCCTTCTTTCCTGGAGGCATTTCCTAGAAGGGGCTAAAGATCCATTCGAGGTGTGGACAGACCACAAGAACCTAGAAGGCGCTAAAGACTCCTCACAAATTATCTCCCAAGCACGTACCCTGGGCCCAATATTTTAAATGATTTAATTTCCATTTAAAATACATCCCAAGGGGGAAGCAATTTGTTAGCTGACGCGCTGTCATGAAAACCCCAGTTTGATAGCAAACGAGAAATTGTGGTGCACTCCAGAATGAAAATGTTGATGCGTCTTATACATCGGATACACCCATTTTTGGCCTCCTGAAGCCCTGCCCCTCATGTCCTGTTTTTATGAAAAATGTGCCTGTTTTTCACAAAAATGGGGCACGCAGAGGCTTTGGGGGGCCTGCAGAGGCCTCCTGGGGGCTGGGGAGGGCAAAAACCTTTTTTCCTTGCTTACCTCTTCAAACTATAGGCCACCCAATCAAACAGAAAAAACAGATATCTTTTTTGCCAACCAACTAACAAACATATGTAGGAAACACACTACTATAGTACCGTGTTTCCCTGAAAATAAGACATGTCCCAATAATAAGCCCAATTGGGCTTTTCGGGACATGCAATGAAATAAGCCCCTCCCCAACAACAGCAGCCGATACCATTTCCCCTGGGGGTGGAAATATGTCTCATGCACCCCCATGCCCTTACTGTTCCTACTTCTTCCCCTTGCTTAGCCACCTGTCCCATTTAAGGATGCAATTTGGGGGTGGCAGGTGGGGCGGGAAGGAAGCACCCCGAGAAGCAGCAGGATGAGCAGCCGGTCGCAGTGCGTCTCCAGCATGATCAGCCCAGCACTGGGTGAGAGGCAGGGCAGGCGGGCGGGCAAAAGGCAGCGCACGGCGATCCCTGGCAGAGCACGTGGGCACTGTGTGGGAAAGGAGCCTCGCCTTGCACCTTTGTCCGGGAGCCTGGGTGTGTCCGGGCAGGACCTCTGCCCCGCTGCTGCTACAGGAGCAAGTGAGAGGCCGAGGAGAGGCAGGCAGCACCCCGCTTCTGGTGAAGAAGTGACCGGCTACTACACCTTTGCCCGATCACCTCTCCCAAGCTGCCCTCCCCAGGCAGGCAGACTGTGCCACCTCTGGAAGGATGGATCTGCTTGGGGTGGGGAAGAGAGGGAGGAACAGAGGGAGGGAGGGGAGCCAGCATGACCAGCCTCACCTACTACCCTCCTCCTCCTCCCAGCTCAGCTCAGCAAATCCGCGGCGGCGGCAGTGCAGCCATGCCTTCAGATCAGGGCCTCTTGCTCCCCAGCTGTTCTCTTTCCCTACTACCTCACCAGTCTTGCTGAAATGTGCCGAGGCGGAGGCAGCTGGGGGCAGCGAGAGCAGAAAATGCCCGCCGGCCATCGAAGGCAGGGGGCAGGACAGCCCAAAAGAGAGAGAACGAGAGCGCCAAATTTTAGGAACTTTGGGGCATGAAGAACAGGAGGCGGATGAGAAGCGGGACACGTGTCTTATCTTTCTAGCTCTGGCGCGTTCCTCACCATTGTGTCCAGGGAATCACATTGTAAAAAAAAAGTCTCGCATTGA
>JANHFK010002880.1:62117-74016 GCA_036250565.1 Sibynophis collaris | reverse complement strand
TAGAAAGGATGGAAGGCTGAGTCAACCTTGAGCCTGGTGAGATTCGAACCTGCAGTAAATGCAGGCATCTGGTGTTAATAACAGGGTGTTTAGACCGCTGTGCTACCAAGGCACAAAGAAAGAAATGAAGAAAGAAATAAAATCTACATATTTGGAGTCACTGAAGTCCATAAATACAAAATATGTAATTGTATCAGTTTTGTTTAAAATATTTATAACATACTTTCTCTTTTAAACATTGCTCTTAAAGATAATTTTAATATAGACTCCTTCTTTAGAGCAAAAGTAAAAAAAAGAAAGAATCTATATCTAAAATTAGTTTATATTTGTTTGTTTGTTTATTATGCAATAACAATACAACATTCTCTGCAGAAATTTTTTTGAAGAAGTAACAGACAAATAGCCAATGTGTGTAATAAAATAGATCTTGGACTAGAGTCAGGGTAGAAGGCTAAATTATCATTTAACCCTTTAGTCCACTTTAAATATATCTTTGTCAAGTTTATGGAAAATAAACTAGGTGCCTGGATTTGTTTTGTTTCCTATTTTCAAATAAATGTTTTATTAAAAATGTCAGGGAATGTCATCTGATTTCAGAAAATAAATTTGCCCATATCCCAAGCAATAGTCCAACATTGACATGATTAATGAAAAAGGTAGCATCTAATAAAAGATTCTTTTAGCATCTTGAGTCCATGTTTTATTGGACCAGTTCCTGCTTCAGCACCCAGAAATTCTTCATTTTCTGCAAGACATATACAGTATAAGGGCTTTTCCCCCCATGCCTTTCACAGAGAAGAAAAGATTTTCTCTTAAATTAGTGGGGTCGGGGAGAGAGATAGAAATGTTAGTTTTATCTAAAAGGAAATGGCCAAGAGCTGTTTATCTCTTTACTGTTAAAATAATAGTTTGTCTCTTTACTGTTAAAATAATAATAATAAAGCTTTTCACATATTCCTGGCAAAGCTCTTCTTCTAGACGTTTCTTGTAGGAATTATCTCGCAACGATCATCTGAAAATTAAGATGATTTCCCATTTCATTCACCTCCACTTTCTCTTCCCTCCCCCTCCCAATGAGAATGAGTAGCCCCTTTCTCTTCAGGGACAATTTCACATTAGTTTCATGCATTTGGGCTGTCATAGCTGAATTAATCTGACAGCCAGAGAAACGGTTGTAATAAAGGATCCAAATGGTCTTCATAATTGGCATGGGTGAAACAGTTTTGTCATCAAATCCTGAAGCAACTTAAACATCACAGAACTTTTATTTCCAATTTCCAATTTTATTCGATTTATACCCCGCCCTTCTCCCTTGCGAGACTCAATGTAAACATTTACAATGTAAACATTTACATTTTAGCTCAATGTAAAGCAGATAACAGTAATACAAATACATCAAAAGTTAAATATTTGTCAACATGGCTGGATACTTTTCCAGAAATTATTGCAGCAAATTCATTGAACTAATTTGAGCAAAACCCCTTGTGGTTGTGGTTACCAACCAGGACATTTATACTGGTTTTGAATATTTATAAGTTCAGGTAAATTTTCAAGTTTTCTCAAAGTGCTTATTCACACTGCCTAACTGCCTCTTTCTTAGAACAGGCCAATAACTATTTTTTGAGAGTAGAAACATACTATATTAACTCTTCATTTGTTGTAATTTTGATATGTTTTCCTGTTTGAAAGTAGTTTTTTCTTCCTACGTTCTCTCAAGAACTGTCCATTTGGGATGGAGAATTTTACTTCTAGTAGGCTAATTTCAGAAGTCAATTGGCGTATTCAGAGAAGGTACAACACGACCTTAACTGAACAATAGTTGTCAATATATGAACTTCTAAGACTTCTTTATACTCAGTATTAAAAGAGCACACTAGCAAAGAGTATTTGCCTTGATGTAACAGATTACTAATTCAAACCCTAGCAAAACTTTTTAAATTACTACTTCCTATATCTACTTTGCTTTCCCTGAAGGAAAAGTACAAAGTTGCAGTGTTCTATCATTTTTCTATTAATTGAAGTAAAGGGGCCTCATATGTAACTCCTTTAAGAAATTATTATACCTGACATTCACAAGACTGATAGCAACATCCCAAAGAAAGAATTAACATCGTTTATCTAAAGTTAATTTTACCAGGGGTTAGCAACCTATGTTCTACAAACTGGATATGACCGACCACAGTCTCATCTCTCTCTCCCTCCCTCTATCCATCGCTCCCCACTTGGTTACTGAAGTCCCTTTCTCCTCTTCCGTCCAGACTCATTGGCCATACTCTTATTTTTCCCTTTAGCCACGCCTCCCCTTTTTTCCCCTAAGAAAGAAATGTGTTTCTATGATTTTACATAAAGAGCCCTCCCAAATACAAATGTATTCACCTGTGACAGGGAGAGAGAGTGGCCTGCCTGACATAAGCCATGGAGATGCCATCAGCCCTTCATTTTTCTAAAGAGAAATAAAAATCTCCAGTTAAAAACTTTGTGACTTTATCCATTTCTGCCTTCTAGAAATGTTTGCTGACAGTTCTGGTGATGGACAATCAGGCAGGTGCTGATAAGCCCAAATATATTGATCAACAGCCTTTTGATTTGTTATTTCAATATGTATGATAGTTGCAAACTGTATTTGTCTCTAATAGTTATGTCTTCTGTGAAAAAGGTTGACACCATCCCATGGACTCTGCCACATATCATCTCCCAAGTGGTGTCCACAAGCCAGGAGAAAGAAGGATCTAGTAAAAAGGGGTAATGGTCCCAAGAATCTTATCCACTTTCTCAGAGTCACAGGATGAAACTCTCCCCAGCTTACGGCCAGTCCATGCCTTTGCACTTCATATTATGAGTTTTTTATAAATTTAGTTTGACTATATGAAAATTTAAATGTTTTGAGTGATATAAAGCTGGTGAAAGTATGCAAGGGCAGCCTTGAATATGATGTAAATTGTATTTTTAAAATAAAATAAAATAAAATAAAATAAAATGTTAAAAACATTATGGAAGAACAGTGGGTTCTTGGACATGGGCTGATTTCCAGAATTGGACTGATTCCAGAACTAGCAAGAAGGTTGGCCCCACGACAGAAAGAGAATGCATGAGAAGTAAAAGGATCTGCTTGAAAGATCCTTTGTGAAGCCTCAAGGAAGCAAGCCAGAGGCCCATAAAAACTTCTTCCTTAAAGATAAATGAAGACACTTATATGGGAACCAAGCCTCATTATCTAACTCTGCACTTGAAACAGGTTCATAGATCCAGTAATATAAACCAGTTTCCTGTTTTCCAAATTTGCCTTGAAGTGCAGTATTTTACATCTGCCTGAGTTTGGCCTGAGTCTGTTTTTTTTTTTTTTAGAAACGGGGCCCACCACTGTGGTCAAAACAAACAATTGCCTCATCAAAAAGATTATGGCTTGATTTTAATGATACTTCCAGTTGGAATTCAACTGGTCCCTGAAAATGTCCTAAGAAAAGGAAGATAAATGGAAACTGCTAATATATGGAGAAGGAAATGCTACATCTAACAACCATTGCATTGCATTCTGTAATTACATTTTATAACATATACCTATAGAAGAAGAGGGAGAATGCTTCAATCCATATAGGATAGCAACACATAAATAACTGCAAAAGTGTAGGATATCTGTCAGGTGGGATAGTTGAAGGATAAAATGGAAAAAGAAATGGAGAAAGAACACATCTGGCTTTAATATTCTGACAGCTTTTCTTCCTTCTTTTGGTTCAGGCTATTATTATTTTTTTTTGCTACACATCTGCGTAGTTCTTTCATTTTGGCAAACAAACAGCATTTAAACTTCAGTTCTGCTGTAGGGTTTCTTCAGAGTGATGCAACGTTTTAAAAAACTAGCCTTAAAAATGAACCAAGCCTGTTCCAGATACTCAGTCTTCATCTGGTTATTTGGAATACAGCCCAATCTCATGCTAAGCATCATGGATGTTACAGAGCACTGCAGCTTCCTGGGCCACTTGTAAGATAAGAAGGTCCACCTTTCAGTGAATGAGACTTGAGAGAAAGAGAAACCAGACTGTCAGCTGGCACTTTGCCTTGTGCGGTTGCAACGGAACATCACATTTCCTGCTCTTGCCTCAGTCCCATGAGCTGTAATAGACATTGCTCTGGCTGGCAGACAAATAATGGGACTGCATCTATTTTTTAAAAAAAGGATTAACGTTACAGCTCTATTTAATGCAGTATATCTTGACCTGCTATACAGGATTTATCATGAAAATCTATTGAGTGAAAACCACAGTAAAGCTGTAATGACTTAGGCAGAATGCTGGATTCAAAATTTAACACCTATAATGAAAAGGGTAAAATGCAATTTTTTCCTAGTGGCTGCCTATATGTGACAAGAATGATTCAGCAACCATGAAAGAGGAAGAATCACTATTACTATTTAGGGTACAATTTAGCCTCTTGATTAAATTTCCATATTTTGTCCTGTTTTGGTCCTTCACAGTTCTATGCTATGGTCTTTTGACAGAAGTCTAATCTTTAAACTGCTGTTACTGAACTATTTGACATCTTCCTCAATTGTAAACAAAAGATACAGGGCACTTCCAGCACACAGACTGAATATACCATCACTTCATAGTAGTGAGAAACTGCCAGTCCTAGTAAAGGAATCACAAAGACATAGAGTGGATTGAAGTGCTGGGTGAATGCATCCAATAGATTCTATAGTAGAACATACTGGACAACATTTAAATTAGCCAGAGAACCAATTAAAGTAGGGTTTGGACATTTGTGGGTGGTCCCCTGCATCCCATTTGCAATCCCAGAATGTGCCTCACCCTACTGGAGGCTGAAACATGTTTTGTATGGTCCTTTCTCTTTCAGTTGCTTAAATCATCCATTATACCACATAATAATCAGATCACCACCATCCCAAAAATATTAAAACCTTGGTAGGGTTTTTTTTTTCCATTTAGAGGAAGCTTGAAGGGCAAAAACAACTTAAATTACCAACATCACCAAACCCCAAGGAAAAGAAAGAAAGGGAAAAAAAACGCAGCCCACCTACTTGGATGATACCACCACCACATCCAGCAGTTCTTAGGGAAGGAAATTGGAATGCATCCCCAGGGCAAAAAGGCTGCTTTTCCTCTTAGCATCTCATCTCTATCAGTATCTCTTCATTTCCCTTTGGTCATGATTGGGTCTCTCTGCGATTTCGTCTGACTTTTTCCTTTTTATAAGGAAAAAGTCAGAGGAAATCATAGAGGAAATCTTTTATTTGGCAGCTGAATTTTTACTATGGAATAAGACAAATTGCATTGTAGATATATATTCTATTTATTAGAAGCTGAAGTCATGGAAGCATTTTACAGCTATAAACCTTAAGATTATATGGAAGATAAACCATCACTAATTATTGTTAGAAATGAGAATTACCCTGCAAAAGGGCCTTTAAATGTTCAAAAAGTACTTAGCAAAGAGAGGAAAAGTATATAAAATATATGATTTTCCTTGTTTTTGTTCTCTTCTGTTTCCATGCCAAGATGATTCAAAATTGTTTGTATTTTTATGCAAGTACATAACAACTGGACAATTAGTATTTCCATTTCAAATTGACACATTTCTTTTTGTTGCTGCTTGCCAAGTGAAGTTGTTACTGAAAATGTATACTGAAATGATAACTCTAATGTTGAAGTATTAATCACAGCTGTGAGTACTTTTTAAGAACAGGTAATATTTAGGTTGTACTTATAACTAATATTAATGCCAATGTGGCTGACTTCACACATCATGCCAGTATTGGAAGAAAATTCTGGTCTTGTCTACAGATAGGTAAATGAGCACAGGACGTCTGTTTGAAGTGGAAGTAGGATTTATTTCAACAACAAAAACATGAACACACAATCCAGCTGACTATAAATTTTGAACATTGAGAATGATAGTACTTGCAGTAACAATGGACTTTGATTTGAAGTATGTTAGATATGTAAATTGAGGTGTTCCTGCCTTAAGTACGTGTGAAGTCCCTAAGAGAGGAAGGTCCATTCCTTGTTCTGTGGGGTAGGTGATCTTAGATGTGTGAATCTCTTCCTTGATGTGGAATTTTACGAGGGATCTGGCATTGGGGATGCAGCATTATAATAAAAGAATTCCTTTATTTTGAGGGATTCTGTTTTATATTTGTTTGGCGCAGCGGTGAAATCTACTTTTTTTTGCTACTGGTTCAGGCATGCTCCTGCATGGGAGCGTGCACGCACCTCTTCTGAGCATGTACGTAACCTTCTGCGCATGCACAGATGGTTAAAAAACGGGACGTAATGACATCCCAGCAGGTGGGCGGAGACTCCAGCCACCAGCGCTACCGGTTCAGAGAACCAAATAGAATGGGGGGGGGGGATTTCACCACTGGTTTGGCAATGTGGACTTACCTACTGGAGAGACATGCTTAATTGCAGCCTGCATGCCCAAGTCATGCCCCCAAAACTTAAGCTTTCTTTTGAGGTTACCAGTACATCAAAGGTGGTTGAAGTGGATGTGTGTCCTCACCAAGGAGTATGTGTGTGTGTCATAGAGGCTTATTATTCTTTATTTTTTATTCTTCCAACACTAGCCATAAACTGAAGTTTCTAAACCACAATAACTTGGGTCATATCATACAGTAAGGCACAATTTTTAAGCATATCTTGTTGAGTAAGAGAGAAATTGATAGATTTTTAACAATAGGTAACAAGCAATAAGGTATTCACACCCCTGATGAACTCCCAAAATGTGGGATGATGCAGATTCATCTGATAAGACTGATAATTAAGTATGCAAAACTTTGTAGTTAATTTGTCCGCTACAAGAAAAGGGCAGTTAGCACATTCCAATCAGTCTGTTTACAACAGAAAGAGGGGTCAACTTTTTTCCCACTGCTGTCCTGATTCATGATGGAACATGTTCTTTGATGAAGCTTTCACATGGCCTTCCAGAATGAGAGCCCCCCAAAATAAAACATCTAAGAACAGAAGTGAGCAAAATGAAGGGTTTTGGTTTTTTTCAACAAAAAGAAATTTCTCTGGCTAAAACTAGCTATGCCAGACAGTCCTATGTAATGTTGCTGATAGATGCTGATGCTGTGTCAGATTTCTTTGTAGAAATGCTGGCATGAAAAAAACCTTACTTGGCAATTAATTAGAAACACAATAGAATGCTAGGTAATCTAGACTTAGATTCCACACTGTAATATGTTCAAGACAGGAACATTCCAAAGAGGCAAGCAGTACTTTCTCCGATCAGCAGGGGGCACAAAGACCATAGCACCAGGCCTCCTTGGAATAGGAAGAAAAATCTGGATTTACCAAGAAACATGGAAAAAGCAGAGGAAACTGTAGAGGCTTTCAACAATTCCCTTGTGAAGTAGCAGAATAAGACCCTTTGTAAAAAAAAAATGTTGGGCATAAGCACCAAGTTTTTGAAAGGATTAAAAAGTACCTTTTTTCTGCTTGCCAGATAAAACTTTGAGGGAAGTTAGCAATGGAAAAGTAAGATATCTATTCCCAGGTTTAGAAAATTGAACTACTTTGAAATAACATACTGTTATCTCAGAAGACTAAACTTCTGGTGCTGGTGACCGACTCAGATTGGATCATAGATTGGATCACAGATTGTTAAAGAAGCTGATTTAGATATCTCAATGCAATGATTTCCTAGAGATATATATAAAGTTGGTCTTGAATTATCCACTTAGTCTGTCATTTCCTTGGAAGGACAAGCAATTCACCATTAAAAGTATAGTTGATTATACCACTTTTTCCACAACTCTACACACCATTGTCACTCTTAAAAGATTTCAGCCTTAACAGTGTAAATTTAATTCCCAAACATATTCATTTTGCTCATTTAAAAAGGTCTAATCACCTTCTGAGAAGAAATCATTAACAAAAATAAAAAGTATACTAGCTTCACTAGAGAAAAGTATCACTCCATAAAAGGAAAGAAGGATATACTACTTGAGCAATCACTTACAGCTAACATTAAAAATAGGCCTCAGACTGACCACCCAAGATTGCATTCCTCCACTTGCCTGAAATCCAGCAAAATCTATGTCAAATTTCATGATTATGAATGCTCAATCGTATCCTTAAATCTCATCTTGTGATGTAGACTTGAAGCCTATTTCTTGCTGTCAACAACTTCCCACTTCCTTGTAGCCTTTGCCACAAAACTCCCAACTTCGTTATGTTAGTCATCATGAGAGGCAGTTATGTTGTAAATTTCAAGCAACCCATTGCTTCCTTCCAATCTAGACCCTAGGGAGATGTGTGATACAGAAATATTCAGAAAATTTGTAATAACTGTATCCACAGAGATGGTAACAAGCATGTTATTTTAACTCAAGCACAGGAACATCTCCAATGTTAATTTTTTTAAAAAAGAGGTAAAACATGGATTGGGTTTTGGGGATGGAGGAAAAGTTCATCGTAAGGAAACAAGGCAGACAATCATTCTATAAATTTTTGTTGCAGTACAACAAATCATTTATAATGACAAACATAAATTAAAAATGACCCAAATCTTATGAGACCTCCTCCCAAATCTTAAGAGTTTTAGAAACTCTTATATGGAATCACATCACTTGTCTAGCAGAAATGCTGTCTCTTACAAAGTGTAGCTATTGTGTGATATTGCATGACAGTTCTGGGATGAAATCTCCCAAATCTCCAGCTATGACAATTGTATAAGTTTAAACCTCAAAAGTTTGTTGAAAATGAGTGTAAGAAATATTGCAGTATACATGGTATGGTACTCAAGTGATCTGATTTATTTCAAATGAAATAAATAGTTACAATAGTTACATACTGAAACCAGCAAAGTTTCAAAAAGCTATCCTGGAAATACTGGCTCTAGCAAAGGTATTGGTGACAAATTCATTATTTGCAATTATCATTGCAAAGATATGAGCCAATGAAGTCCTTTTAATTCTGTGGGTACTTTTACAGCAAATAGCTATTATAGGCTGAGCTAGCCAAGAGAACTGTTCTGGTAGAAATATATAAAGGACACCTGATAGCATCTCTTCCATTAGCAGTTATTAAGATAGAGTCTCTTGTTCCTTAGGCTATAAATAGAGTCTAATCCTCTTCCACTTCTCTAGTGCACATGCAGGAAGAGAAGATAAGGGGAGTCAAGGCTTAATGCTGAGAAAAAGTATTGCCATAAGTAGCTCCTTCCTTATATTATTACTTTAAAAATACTTCCATGTTTGTATTTAAGGATTCAGTTATACTGTACTGTAATACAGCTTAGCTGATTAGTCTTTATTTAACTGAAATCTATAATCTGCATGTTTAATTAAGGTAGTTGATTTATTACAATATTGAAAAAGGAAGATCACTCCTATTAAAAATTTAAATGTTACAAATCAAAATCTGTAAATATTACCTGCATGACTATTAAGAATAGTTATGCTACATCTAACATTGCTCTACTTTTTAAAAGAGAATCTTAATATGGCAAGATTTTAGCAATTCTTTTGTTTTTAAAATGTATTAGATTTGATTCATGCTAATTTTATTGCTTTTTAAATGATCATTTAGCATCACTTGCAGAAGTATTCGTTTTTCTCTTTCCTACCCACAATAAATCAAAGTTCTCTGTTTATACGGAAATTTGAGCATATTTAATTGAAAAATAAAATGTTCCAGACCTTGTACATTGCAATTCATTCACCTGGATATAGTACTCTGTTCTTTGATTGATTATATGACATCAAGTCTTTGTTGACTCTTAGTGAGAAAACAGATTTTCTCCAAGACAATCTGTCATTAACCTGATCCTTTAGGTCTCCCAATGGTGCACTCCCCACTACTATAATTGACTCACCTTGTTGCTGATCATTTACTTCTCTTTCTTTACATTTTCTCAGCATTATTGACATCTCAAGAGAACTATGTTTTGCATAATGTATCTAAAGTATGATAATTTAAACCTTGTCATTTGTGCCTTGAGAATTCTAGGTTGATTTCTTCAGTGATCCCATTTGTTTTCATGATATTCTCAGGAATCTTCTCCAGCTCCAACATTCAAAAGCATGAATATTCTTTCTATCCTGCTTCTTTTGTCCTGCTTCCATGAGTGTCACAGGGGAAACCTGTGATTGCTTGAATAGCTTCTATTATACTATCTGAATATCTTTTCCAAGGCTGTCATGGCTATTATACCAGTGCTAGTCTGCAATTTATTTCTTGAGTGCTGGTTCCTTTATGGTTAATAATGGATCCTACAAAACGTAAACTATCCACCATCTTCATTGCCAAACTCTGAACTTTACACCAGATGTATGCACCAAGGTTAGATCTGTTGTAAAATGTTTTGAAAACTTACTTGATGATTCCCAAACCTTGCAGAGGCCATTTTGATAATTACAAACCATCAAAAGAAAAACTTAGACAAAAATAAAATATATTATGTAGGCCAGAAGCTAAGAATATATTTGGCCAGCTTTGCCATAAGTGCAAGTTCCAAGATTGAGTCTGGAACTTCAAAGGATGAAGTGTGGTAAATTATAGAGATCCAGTCTTGTGTTAGAACTCAGCTGTGTGCAAGGAAAAAACACAGAGGTGTGATGTCCAGTGAAAGATGAACAGAGACAGGAGAGGGATAAGAAGAATTAGGATTTACTTTTCAGATATATGAAGTGGCCACCAGTCTTTCATCTCCTACTCTTAAATGGTAAAAATGATAGCCTGGAGAAAAAAAAACCTTCTCTGCCAAAAGCCCCATCCCTCGGTTCATTTGAAGTATATTTATAAGATGTAAAAACAGAACAGGAAAAGCCCTCAGTCACTTTATAGGCTTACAAAGTAATCCTACTACCCCGCCTTTAAATGGAGTGATGATTTTTTAAAATAGAAAAACCTTTAGAAGAGTTTATCAGGCTGGAAATGTTTCTTTAAAGAGGCTGATGAATGAAATGGACTTAATTAACAGAGGGATAGAATCAAGATCATGTGAAGACTTAATATCATTTTATAATGCCTTGGTAAGACCACACCTGGAGTATTGCATCCAGTTTTGATCACTACAATATAGAAAAGATGTTAAGCTCTAGACAGACTGCAGAGAAGAGCAACAAAGTTGATTAGTGGACATATACGAAGAATGGTTGCAAGAATTGGGTCTGTCTAGTTTAATGCAAAGGACTAGACTAGGACTGATAGCAGTGTTCCAATATTTGAGGGGATGCCACAGAAAAAAGGGGGATCAACCTATTATCCAAAGCATCTGAAGGCAAGACAATGGAAGCAATGGATGGAAACTAATCCAAGAGAGAGCCAACCTGACAGAACAATTAATCAGTGGATTGACTTTTCTCCAGAACTTGTGGATGCTCCAACACTGGAGGTTTTAAAGAAAAGATTAGACAATCATTTGTATGAAATGGTATAGGGTTTCCTGCTTGAACAGGTGGTTGGACTAGAACAAGGGCATCAAGCTCAAGGCCTGCAGGCCAGATCCAGCCTACGGGGTGCTTAGATTTGGCTTGTGGGGCCACCCTGGAAATAGCAAAGGACCGACCCATAGTGCCTTTGCCAGCAAAATTGGAGCTCCGGAGGAGTGCCCCCGACACAAGTGAGGTCGAGCTTGTCATGGCCACCCCCCGCCGTGCCCACCCAGCTCCCGAGGTCAAACACAACCCTGATGCAGCCCTCAATGAAATTGAGTTTGACACCCCTGGATTAGAAGAACTCCAAGGTTATTTCAGCTACGTTACCCTGTTATTGTTATTCTTTTCTGCTCATTCCTATTCTTTTCTTTTTTTTTATAAACAAAGTTTTATTGGTTTTTCAGGAAAAGGGTAATGGGAAAATTTTTTCAAAAAATATTTTTACAAAAAAGAGAGAAACTGAGTTACAAAGATGTTACACTCTGAGATATAATAATACGG
>JANHFK010002880.1:35599-46166 GCA_036250565.1 Sibynophis collaris | reverse complement strand
AGTTTAAATACTTGCACTTTCTGCTTTCTCCTGTTAGTGATCCGTCTGCTACAGTTTCTTCAATTGTTGCAATTTTTTCCCCCTTGCAGAAACGGTCGCGGCGTTTTTTTCTGCCTTTTGCAGAAGCGGATCGCGATCTGGAGCTTTTGACAGGATCCCTGGGGAGCCCTCACCCTTTTCGCCACAGGAGTTTACCTGTGGCTTTTTGGGGGGCTCTACCCTCACCTGTTGCTCTCCTCCTCCCCCTTTGCCCAGGGAAGGGGTTTTCAGCCACCAAACAGCTGTTTTTGGCGGCTTTAACAGATCGCGAAGCGGGCGCCTCTTAAGAGACGTCCTCAGCGCTCGGGGAGCCACCGGAAGTCCCTATATCCTGGCATTTTAGCATATGTTTATCTTTTCAGGATATGTGAGTTTACATTAGAAAAGAACATTTCCCCTAATTCTAAGGAAATTATCTTGCAGATAAACATTATAGGGTATATCATTAGCCAAATGCTCCCCCCCCCATCTTATTATCCCTACAACCTACACTCACTATGTTTTAGTGAAAAAGAAAAATCTTCCTAATACATTGTATATTTAATCTACTATTAGACCAAATATGAATTCTGGAATTCAATATTGTTCCTGTGAGGAGGAAAAGAGGCAGCGGTGGCGATATTAGGCTCTTTTGCAAAAATGTAAATGCTTTAACTCACAGCAAAGTATTTGGATGGGGGAAGAGCTCCCTTTAACTTCCCTCTGTGCCTTGCTGAGGTGAAGATTAGGTAACATCTGATAATCTATATATATAAAAGCAAAATACCACTCACACATCATCACAAAATCTCCAGAACCGTAAAGCCTACAAACTTGAAATTTGGCATGTATGTTCCTCTTGGCTTCTAAGTGCTTGCTAAGAAAGGATTTCTCAAAATGACCATCAGACCATTAGCATTTCTTATATTATTATTAACACGCTCTGATGCTAAGGAGTTAGATGTTCTACTCTTCCTCCATACCTGAAAGGAATTCTGTTCCAATTGCCACTTGGGCATGGGTCTGGCCAGCATGTGACTCATCCAGACTGTGGGCTGCGAGTTTAGACATTCTACTCCCCACCTGAAAGGGAGAGAAGGGGATAAGATAGCAGAGGCTTCTGTGGGGCAAGCCTGAGGGAGAGAAGTGGATAAGATAGGAGAGGCCTCTGTGGGGCAAGCCTGAGGGAGAGAAAGGGATAGAGAGGGTCAATGGGGCCAGCAAGAGAAGGGGATAAGATAGAGAGGCCTTTGTGGGGCAAGCTTGGGGAGAGAAAGGGATAGTAAAGGATCAATGGGGCAAGCCTGAGGGAAACAAGGGGAGAGGAGAGGCCAATCACAACTAGTCATTAATTTTCAAGCTGTTAAGTGTCAATTTATCAAGCTCAATTACATAGTTTCATAGCAGAGCACAGGTATCCAGCTAGTTTCCTATAAAAATGAAAGCTGGAAGATGTAATTTCTCACACATGTGAAAGAGGAGAAAGCTGTGGTGGCAACATTCACTCCTAATATTTAACTTATTCTGAAAAAGAGAGAATTAGATAATCAAGAAAGCAAATGTCTTATATTTCAAAACAATTGTACCATCAAAATATTTGGAAAGATAAGATAAGGAAAGATAGGATAGAACAACACAGAATAATTGGAGTAGGGCACATAAATGTGAAAGGAAATAAATAAGCTTCAGAGTAGACTGAGTTATAAAGTTCTGATTGGTACTACTATTATTCACAGTATGTTTGGCAGATCGAATCTCACCAGGCTCAAGGTTGACTTAGTTTCCATCCTTCTGAGGTCAGTAAAATGAGGACCCAGATTGTTGGAGGCAATAGGCTGACTCTGTAAACTGCTTAGAAAGTGCTGTAAAACACTGTAAAGCAGTATATAAGTCTAAGTGCTACTGCTATTGTTATGACTTTTGTTTGAGCAAAACAATTGAGAGTTCTTCCTTGGTGTGTTGGAACACTTTGGACACTTCTTTCCTGCATGTTTCCATTTCAGAGAAAATGACTGATTTGATTTAAATAGGTAACATGTAACTAAATATATTAGATTATCATTACTGATGTTTTTTATTTGAAATGCTGATGCATGCTTTCATCTCCCCTTTCTTCCCAATATCCAGATTTCCCATGTAAAATGCTTTTTATGGCATGAAATTTGATAGTTTGATACTTGATCCTAGAATTCTTAACAGTGGCCATGTGGGTACAGCTATCATAGAAACTACACTCCAATGTTGTACTAAATCAGATTGGAGAAGACTGGCAGAATAGGCTCAAGAATCCACCATTACAGTCTATAACTATGATGAATGAATTGATTTTGGGTGAATCAGTCCCCTATAGCATATTCAACAAACTGTAGAGTTGAATGTTGCATGAATCTTGATGCGAAACTGCACCCTACCCTTCCTCTCTGGGGAACATGCATAATATTGTGCATGTTTTTCAATATTGTGAAGTCCATGAGGTTGAGAATTAGTAGCTGGATAATGGTGGCCTGTGAAAACTAGAAAAGAGTTAATTTTCACATAGTGGGGACCAACTAAAGCACTTTCAGAACCTTGGAGAGCTCACTGAAGACAAACCAAATGGGTCTATAGGTCTAAAAGCTGTTGCATCATTATTAGGATTTGCTCCACTGAGACATTAAACAAACTGAGGACTAGTTAATTCATTAATTCTACCATTCAATGCTGCTGATTCTGGAAAAAAAGCCTCTGTGACTCTGTCTGAAGTCTGAGATTCAAGTACGGTTGGAAAATTTTAGAGACAATGGAAGGGCCTAAATGGCCTACATAATTAGCTAGGGATGGCATGAAAGAAGCTGCTGAAGATTACCCTTGAATTAGGGAAACATGAAGTTAATTCCCTTTGGAACAAAATGAGCAAAATCATCTAATTCGGTAAATCCCTATTTGTAAATATTTCAATTACAGCAAAACACAGGGCTACATTTTTTTGATGTAAAACAAGTGAAACATAAAACTGAGCACAACTAAAAATAAAGTATAATATTAAAACTTGTTCCACTGTCATAAAAGGCACATTACTCATGCCTTGGTTGTTTTTTTAAAAAATAGTGTGAACCAGTTAATTTCAATCACCTTCACAAATCTGTAATATGCATTGTGAATCACAGGTGTGAAGATTTTCTAGCATAAGCAATTAGTAACTTGCCTGGCTCTGTCTTCTCACCCTTAGCCTTCTCATTTAGGTTAAGGTCATATAAATAAAGTGGTGTATTGAAATCTTAACACTTAGCAATTAGTAATATAGTAATAGAAAGAAAAATCCAACTTTTAACAGTCAGGCTACTTCAGATGAACTGTTTAAAAAGCTCCACTTCCTAAAGCAGATGAGATTTCAGTAGAACAAGCATTACTAATTGGAGAACCTGTGCTTGTTGAACTTACTTGAATTTTGATGTTCCCCCCCCCCACTGCATTTTTCAAAATCTTTTAATACTCTCAGAATTAAGAGATTGCATACCAGGATGTAGAATGCATGCAAGGAGAAGCAGAAGATATAATTAGAGCAACAGAGATAATCATTGCTTAGTTATGCTGTGATTTCAGCATAATTACACAAACCAAGACAAAAGGATTATTCTTCCATTAGATTTTTCTCTTCTTACATATAAGGACTAAATAGATGACCTTTGGTTAGTGGGATTAGTTAGGGACTGCACACAACAGTTTTAAGGAGGGATGAGGCACAGGGGCTGGAATTATGACAAAAAGTTAGTAGACCTGTGTCACAAAAATGGTAATGCAGGGATCTATCCCTTCTTCACTTCTGATCCTTGTAACCTGTCCCATTCCCTCGGTTTTCCACTAACTTCGTAGCATTTATTATTTCTAGTTAGTAACCCATATGCTCTTAACTTCCCCCACAAAATAAACTGAATACCGTTTTCTCATTGCCTTAACCAAATTATGTATTTTTGGGAATTATTTCCCTGTTTATGGGCAAATAGCTGAAGCAAACATTGGTAAGTTAAACAGAGGCTGGAGAGTTGAGAGCAAGTAATCCTTGCTTTTGTATATCTGCTAGACAACCCATGGCTTGTCATCATTTCAGAGATACTACCTTACCAGATTCACCAATAGTAATAGCAATAGCAATGGCACTTAGACTTATATACCGCTTCATAATGCTTTTACAGCCCTCTCTAAGCAGTTTACAGAGTTTTAGCATATGGTCCCCAACAATCTGGGTCCTCATTTTACTCATCTCGAAAGGATGGAAGGCTGAGTCAACCTTGAACTGGTGAGATTCGATCTGCTGAACTGCAGCTAACAGTCAGCTGAAGTAGCCTGTAGTACTGCACTCTAAACACTGTGCCACCTCGGCTCTATAATATACAGATAATTCTTGACTTATGACCACAATTGGGACCAGAATTTCCATTGCTAAGCAAAGCAGTTGTTAAGTGAATTGTGCCTAATTTTACAATCTTTTTTGCCATGGTTGTTAAGCGAATCACAGCAGTTGGTGAAGAAATCACATGATCATTGAATGAATCTGGCTTCCACATTGGCCTTGCTTATTGGAGACCACATGCGAAGGTCACAAATGGCAACCATATGACCCTACAACTGTTGTAAATAGATGTCAGTTGCCAAATGCCTGAATTTTGATCACATGACCACAGGGATGCTGCAATGGTTGTTAAGCGTGAGGACCAGTCATCACTTTTTTCCATGTTATTGTAACTTCAAACATTCACTAAATCAATAATTGTAAGTTGAGGACTATCTGCATCTGTTTTCTATTATGATACAATTTTACTTTATTTCTGTCTATAATTTAAATATTTTTTCCTATAACAACATGAAAAAAATAAAAATAAAGACTTTTAAATAAAAAACATTTAAAAGGGTTTTGGAATTAACATCAAATCAATATTGGCAGACATAGCTCACTGTTGTAGTCTTAAAAAGCCTTTACTGAAATATAGAATTAACATAAATAAAGATTATCCAATCAAAAGGATTAATAACTGTATTTCTTTCAACATCACCTCTCTTTTAACCAAAAATACTGAAACACAAAAGCTTTTCTTGTCCAAACAAATAAATTGAGGTGTAGAATGTATTTTTGTCTTCTATTTCTTCAAGTCTTTTATTTGATTGCAAATTGACAGCAGTATGTTCTTAACATTTTCCCATTTTTATTGTACAAACAGAATACTGAAGGCCATTGCAATACAGCATACCGCTACGTAAGGGCTCTTCCGTTCACCTGTAAGAAGAAACAATACTAATTTGAATGAAATAAAATACTACTACCTACGTCTGCAAGTTAATACAATAGAAGAATGGCTGGTGGCATATTCAGGTGTAAATGATGTAAAAGTTAATCCATAAATTCTCTTGAAATCCACATTTTCCACAACTAGTATAAGGCATTCTATTGCGCGCACACACACACACAAAGAATTCAAAGGTACTTTTGATAAATTAAGCAGCACACTGGTAATAATTAAAGTATTTTTTATTTAATTAAAGAAAGATCTAAATGCCTGATAAATAAAATGGTTTATATGCTTTTAAAATATTGGTGCAATAACTAAATACAACTATATTCTTTTCAACATTAATTAATGTTGATTTTGGTAATGGTAATTTTTCCTCAGCCAGAAACAATTCACCATTTCTTCCTTTAAAGCAAGATTATCAAAATTAATATTACGAGACATCATTACTTGACAGATATATAATTAAACTGCAAATAGCTATATGAATTAACATATGCAATTTCACATCTGTTTAGAATTAATATTGAGCTAATCCACCTCACAATATTCATGTGTTGAAGTTTTCTGTTCTTAATTTTCTTGAAGAAAGCATCCATCATCCATTAGAATTGCTTGTCTGTTAATAATACTTTACAAATAGGGAACAGCTTGTCTGTAAGGTGTGAACGTTTAAAAGACTACTTAAATAAAAGTAGCAGTTGCATTTTGTATTAATGACAATTTGATATAAAATGTTAAAATAATCAAAATGGAAAAAATCCAGTCAAAATACTTAAAAGGCATCTGGATTTCTAAGACAGGCACTTACGTGTAACTTACAGGATCATACAATGCCAATTACTTCTAAAGGTCCAGGTCTGTAATATATGGTTTGTTGACAAGTAACAAGCACTTGTTTTGCAAAACAGAAAGTCCCCTAGGCTGCTTCGAACACTGGGAAACTGTTGTTTTTAGGACACTTTGTTTAACCTTTTCCTGCAATCTGATCTTCCTCATTTCTGCGTAAGGACAAAGGTAGAAAGACAAAATCTTTTCCCTCATCCACGAAATAGAGAGATGTGTGTGTGTGTGTGTGTGTGTGTGCGCGCGCGCACACATGCCTAAAGATTACTAATGTACAAAACAAAAATGGTGAGAGTGCTGAAACTTTCAATCACATTTAACTATGATTAACTATGATTTTAAGGCAAAACCATCATCAAGCATTCTGTAAAAATTAGTCCAAAGATCAACTATGTTGTGCATTGTTTGATATTTGTTGTTTTTAAAAGACCAGGAATCTTTCCTGTTAATACAGAAATTCAAGATCATGTATTGTTATTCCCTAAATCAAAGAAAATCAGCCTTAATGTCAGTGGGTCAAAGTAATTTTGTTTTGAAAATATACGAATAATAATCTTGGCATACAGTAAGGATGAAGTTATCTTGGCAAACCAAGCAACATCCATCCATGATTTCTCTGCAGCTTTCAATACCGTCAATCAAGGTATCTTTCTTGATTGGCTCAAGGATTTGGCAGTACTTGTTGTGCTGGTTCACCCTCTTTCTCCATGTGTGGTTCCAGATCGTGGTTAATGGGGAGGAGAGATTCCATCCCTGGTCCCTATATGGGGTGCCATAGGGTAAGATCCTTTATCATGAAGTGTCATCAATATGCTAACTGATATTGTTGATATCTTGAGACAGACAATTTGGTGCAGTGATTAACGCATCAGGCTAGAAACTGGGAGAGTATGAATTCTAGTCCTGCCTTGGACACAAAGCCAGCTGGGTGCCTGGGCTAGTAACTTTCTCTCAACTTTACAAAGGAGACATTTCTGAAAAATCTTGTTGAGAAAACTACAGAGACTTGTCCAGGAAGTCTAAGCACTGGACAGGATTAAATGGAAGGAAAAAAATAGATGTCTTATAACAGTGTCTGGAGGCTCCTGCTTGAAGAACAGGTAGTAGTCATGATTAAGAGGTGTTTTTTTTACGGCTTTGTGTTATTCATTAATTATATCTGTTTCTGGATCAGGAGTGGGGGAACACTCTGTTCACAATTACTTGTACCATAATCACCTCTCCCCCGCATTGGATTACTGTAATATGCTCTATATGGGGCTGCCCTTGACCAGTATCCAGAAACTTCAGCTAATGCAAAACGTAGCAGCACAAGCAGTTATGTCTGCTTCTAGTCCAGCACATGTTATGCCTACATCCAATTTAAGATGTGGTTTCTGATCTTTAAAGCCTTCCATGCTATGGGGCCAGGTTATT
The DNA here is from genome assembly GCA_036250565.1 of Sibynophis collaris. Classification (NCBI taxonomy): domain Eukaryota; kingdom Metazoa; phylum Chordata; class Lepidosauria; order Squamata; family Sibynophiidae; genus Sibynophis; species Sibynophis collaris. The sequence goes on along the minus strand of JANHFK010002880.1, from coordinate 38,622 downwards.
TGAGGGACCACCTCTCCCCAATTACCTTTGCTCATCCCATCAGATCTAGCAAGAGAAGGATGCTGTGAGTCCTATCTCTCTACACTTGGTGGGTCCAAGGAGGGCAAGCATTCTCTGCTATGGCATCTATTTATGAAATATTCCCCCCTAAGAACCCAAAGTGAGATTAGCTCCATCCCTCTTTATTTTCTGAAAATCCCTCAAGACCCGGCTTTGTCATCAGGCCAGGGGAGTCTCAGGGGGCCAGGGAGATCTTCAGGTGGCTCAGTGGGTGACTGAACCGTGTGTCTGTGTGTGTGTGTGTGTATGTGTGAGAGAGAGAGAGACAGAAAGAGACTTTAATTTGACTGTGTTAGTTATGCTTATTGTTTTAAAAATTTTTGCTGTGTGCTGGCCAGAATAATTTCTTATGAGGTTGGTAGCTGTATAGATTTAATAAATAAATAAATTGTGGGAACTAATAGCAATTACTAGCAATTTGCATTTTTCAACAAATGTACACATGCTTAAATGTTATACTGAATTGTATTGTTCGACCACAGTGTATGCATGTGTGTATATATATGAATGACTAGAAACTACTTACCAATTCTGGCACACTTCCAGAATATGCCCAATAATCTGAAAACATATTAATTGTAAGATTTTTAGTATGATTAGATGCATATTACAATATTACAGATACAATAGTAATGACTAATATCCCAATACTTTTTAAGGAATTGTAAATCTGCTAATATTTTTTCATGCTCATAAAATACTTTTGAATTGCTACATAAGCCATAACAAGTGACACAATGCACCATTTTAAGTATTGCCCTGTAAATCTTGAGTTTGCTCATTTAGCTCAAAATGGATATTATAGCCTGTTGTTACAATAATGCCAAGTCATATGATACAGCAGAATAACCTAAGGCTCATTAAAGCATTATTTATTTATTTAATATATTTATCTGTTGCCTATTGCCATGGGATTACTTGAGGTGGCTTACAATAAAAAGGAAGAAAATGAAAGGAGTGTAAACAGAAGTAAAACAACCATGAAATAAACAATGAAAAAGGAACACAACGAGAATACATCAATAAGATTACCAAGATGGATGGGTGGAGAGCCAAGAGCAATGGATGGGGTGCAGTCTGCCATCAATGCAACCGTTAGTCTCCAGGCCAACTGTTAGAGCCAGATCTTCAGACTCATGTGGAAACATAGTATTTAGGGTAAGGACAGATCTTATCTTAGAGGGTAATATGTTCCAAAGGCGGGTGCTGCAGCAGAGAAGGCTCTGAATCCTGATAGAGTTGTTTAACCAACTGGATCTGAAGTAAGCGCCCTCTGAGGATGGAGTAGGATGGGCTTGTCCTCGTGGAATGAGGAGGTTCATCAGGTCCCCTGGACCTATGCCATTAAGGGCTTTAAAAGTCATAATTAACCTGAACTGCACTTAGAAGCAAACTGGTAGCCAGTGAAGTTCTCAGAGCAGAGATGTAATATGGCCCATTCTAGGGACCCCCAAAGACTGCTCTCACTGCTGCACTTTGTACCAGCTGAAGCTGCCAATGGACTTCAAGAGTAATCTCATGTACAATGCTTTGCAATAGTCCAGAAGAGATGACCAAGGCTTAAGTAACTGAGCACAGGGAGTAATGACCCAGGAAAAATTGCAACTGGTGCACAAGTCAGAGTGTGCCAAAATCCTCCCAGTCTTGTCTGCTACCAGCTCTTTGAGCAGGAGATGTAAGTCCAGGAGAACTTCTAGGTTGCAAACTGGGTCTGAACAGGATAATACAACCCTGTCCACAACTAAGGAAGACAAACAGTCAGATCCTGAAGCTCTATATATCCAAAGCCACTCAGTCTTGCCAAGGTCTGTTGCCCCTGATCCAGATCCCTAAAACTTCCAAGCATCACTAGGGTCGAGATGTAGAATGGAGTATTATCGGTATATTGATGGTATCTCAAACCATAGTGACAGATGATCTCACCCAACGGCTTCATGTAGATGTTAAACAAGAGAGAATAACAAGCCCTGTAGGATACCACAAGGAAATGGTCAGGGGCTGGCTCTCTACTGACACTGATTGGCACTGGCTTTGGAGAAAGAAGCTGAACCAGTGCAAAACTGTGCCACCCAGCCCCAACTCATGTAGTTGGCTCAAAAAGATGTCATGGTCAATGGTATCAAAAGCCACTGATAGATCCAGAAGAACAAGAATGGTTGTACTACTCCATCCTGCTCCCATCAGAGATTGTCCATGAATGCAGTAAAGCTCTCTCTGCCCCATAGCCAGGCCTGATTCCTGACTGAAAGGGGTTCAGGAAATCTGTTTCAACCAGGATCCCCTGTAGCTGCTGAGTAACCACCTTTTCCATGACCTTCTCAAAAAGGGAAGATGAGAGACTGGACAAAAGTTGTTCAGGCAGGTAGGGTCAAGTGTTGGCTTTGTAAGGAAAAGACAAACCAAGGTCTCATGAAAAGGTCCCAGGAATGTCACCTCATGCACTGAGGAATTTGTCACTTAGATGTGGATTCCAGAGATTTCCAAAAGCTGTAGCCAAATTTTTATTATTAATGCTTTAAATTATTTAACAATTACAGTATACTAAAATATATTTAAACTGTAAAGATAGACATCAAATTACATTTCTGGCTATTTTTTAATTTGGTTTTTAAAGTCTAATGGCCTTCTTCATATCAGGTTGCTTGGAAATTCAATTTAGCTACAATCATTCTTAAAGTCCTTCTGAGTTTCAAAGAAAAGGCCTGGTGTCAAAAATATAGAATAAGCTCTAGGAAGCATGTGCTATTTTTATTGCCTATTTTAAAATGATATATAAGGAAGTTTTATTTATAAAGAGGGTTTTTATATTGGGCATTTTAGCTTAATTAGCATTTTATCGAATAAGTATTAAATTGTAAGTTATTTTATATATTTATTATGTGATTTGTACATTGTCAGCTTCAAACTAGCTTCAGCTATTTACAGTCCCCAACAATTTGTGTCTGCATTTTACCCACCTCGGA
>JANHFK010002880.1:5971-18103 GCA_036250565.1 Sibynophis collaris | reverse complement strand
CAGTATATATATTTATATGTATTACACGGTGTACTCCTGAAAAATAAACTTGCATATATATATATATGTACACAAACACACACATGCTACTGTGATTTGAAACATTACTAAATTTGTTTTAATATACATAAATATTTATCATTTATTTATTTATCTCCTGTATTTATACACTGCCAAATCTCTAATGTGTTTTAGACAAACTCACAGTGGGCAAGAACTACTATACTAGTTCAATTGATCCAGTGCCTAACTTGACCCAATGTAGTTTGAAGTTTCTCAATACGAAAAATTTGGGAGAGGGATCCATACCAGTGTACATTGTTGATATGTCCTTTGCTTACTTTTTTCCATCCAGGGACCATGGAGGTCATACTACATAGAACATGATCATTTTAACAAATCTCTATTGTGTGTATTTATGTAGGTCTCTTGTTAAATACAGATACTCTCCAATTCACAAACACAATTGAGATCAGAATTTCCATTTCTAAGCAAGAAATTGTTAAGTGAGTCACGCCTAATTTTATGACCTTTTTTGCTATGGTTGTTAAGCAGATCACTGCAGTTTGTTGAGTGAACCATGCGGTCATTAAGTAAACCTAGCTTAATCTTGACTTGGGTTGTCAGAAACTGGCTGGGAAGGTGATCACAGGACCCCAGGATGCTGCAACCATTGTAAATACTGTTATATGTCTGTTGCCAAGCATCTGAATTTTGATCACATGTCTGTGGGAATGCTGTGACGGTTGTAAGTAGGAGAAACAGTTGTAAGTCTCTTTTTCAGTGCCGTTGTAACTTTGAACAGTCACTAAATGAATTGTAAGTCAAGGGCAACCTGCATTTAACTATATAAGAAGTTTATATAGTACTTAAGCCTATTCTATAAGCTGTAGTCTGAGCCAAACTGATAGGAAATTGGTAGAAAACCTGACATAATGTATTTATTTTTAATGAAATGTATTTTTCAGTTGTATTTCCAACTCTAGCTAGTGCATATGGTGTTAAGAATTAAAAGAACAATAAGGATAACAACAAAGTGAATCATAGAATTCTAAAAGACGTATCAAATAGCAGGTTCAAAACCAACTTGCCCCAGGCTTTTTGAAACAGCAACTCTTCCAGTTAAGAACAAACTTTGCAGAAACACATTACTGTAAAGTGATAACCTTCTACAAAAAGGATGCAACCTCTAATGGTAGCTTGATGCTCTTATGTGCATGAGAAGAATAAAAGCAACATAAAGAAACAGAAGAATTTAACAAATTAAATGGTGTGCTCTGGTTTCTTTTAACTAAACAATGCCATCTTTTGGGACCTAGGAAGACTGCCTTCTGAGCCTGTTCTTTGGAACAGCATTAGTCCAGACATCTGTAAAGTTCTTATATTGGTGATTTTCAAAAGTCAGAGAAAATCTGGCTGTTGGCATTTTGAGCTTGGGTGAAGCATGTGCTAAGCACTTGTAGGATATATATTTGATTATATTTTCTTCCTGACTCACATGGTCTCTGTTTTTTAAATTGTTTTTAACAATGTAAGCTTCCCAGAGTCTTATAGAGTTGAGCAGCCTCTAAATACCACAAAGAAACAAAATAAAGGAATTTAGGCCAGGATTATGGTGCATATGATATATTGATGTATATGATATATGACTGCACAGGTTCAATCTAGCTTTGGATACTTACAGCCCCTGATTATTTTGGATGTTGAAATTCATTCCAACATATATTAAAAAATGAATGTTACCAATTCATGGGTGGTAATAGAATTGCTGAGAGCTAGATTTAAATACTGTATGACTCCAGTTGTATTCCTGCAACGTCTATTTCTCTTGTATTTTTCTTCAGATATTTTTCAGTTACTATATGGGATGTCATGAAAATATATTTGATAGTGCTATCAGAAGATAAATGTAAATTCAAAGATCTACTGAAAGAAAATTAAAATTGCTGTAGATAGTTATACTTCCATTGAAGACAATGGAATATTTGAGAGGCTGCCACAGGAGAGAAGTGGGCTATTCTCCAAAGCACCTGAGAGCCGGACAGGAAGTAACAGTTGGAAACTTATCAAAAAGAGATCCAATCTAGAACTAAGAGAAATTTCCTGACAGTGAGAACAATTAATCAGTGGAACAGTTGCTTCCAGAAGTTGTGAGTGCTCCATTACTGGAGGTTTTTAAGAAAAGATTGGACAGCAATTTGTCCGGAATGGTATAGGATCTCAATAAAGGAAAATATTTGTAGCATTGATTGAAATGAAGTATCCTTAGTGCTATCTGAGCTTGGTTATTTTCTTGTAGAAGTTTCATCCCCCAAATTAAATCTCTGTTAGGATCTTCTGCCTGAGCAGGGATATTGGACTAGAAGACCTCCAAGGTCCTTTCCAATTCTGTTTTACTGTTACTGAGATTGTAATAATAAAATGCCACATCTGTACAACGATTCCATACTAAATTAATTTTCTGTTAACGTTGCTTGGGTTTGAATCTGTATAATGAGGGAACTAAACAGATATATAATATTGCATTCATTAATATGTTTGCTTGGATCTTGTTAAACTTGCAAATAAAAGAACATGGGGTATCCTGTAGATGAAAAATAATAAGGATAAATTGCATTTAATCATTAGCAGATTGTTTAAAAACAAGTTGCTTTGTTTCACGAGTTTTTAAACTTTTAACATCTATAAAGTTTTTAGACTGATAAGGGCAAACTAAATGGCTGAGAATCATTTTAAAATAACAATAGGCCTGGTACACTGTAGGGCTTGTGTGTCAAAGCAGCTGCAGAGGCAATATGGGCCACACACACTGAGAACTCAGTAAGGGGCCATTGAGGCTTGGCCAGCTAAACTGCTGCCACCTAAACAAACACCATAACAAGAGTCAGAGATTTACTGTTTGATCTAAGTAGGTGACCACTTGGAAGTAAATCTTTCTGAGTACTTCACCTAGGAGCTCTCTGCACATTGCAAATAATGGGACTCCTGCGAGACTTTCTCATTGGAGGTGGCAATTAAATTGATTAAAGAGCTCTTGATAAACAATATTTGGGAACTAGCAAATCTTTCGGTACAATCAGGTGGCAGATATTGTAGTTTCTTATGAACATTAGTAAACTTTTAGCCAAAGAAATGAAACCATACTCCTTTACAGTCTGATTAAAGTAACAGAAATAGACTTTAAGATAGTTATCAAATAGCGTTTTCTTTAAACTGTTTAGATACTGAGTATTATTACCTTTTTAATTTCATCTGTTTATTCACAACATTATACATAAACGGATGCTTAAAGTGAAGAAATAAGTTGCATCACAAATATGCTTAAAATAAATTGTATTACAGGTTTATAGATTAATTTCATAGATCTTGATTTATTGTATATCTTCTAAATACCTATTAATATATATTAATATATCTCAACCCTCCCAATTGCTTAAAGGATATAAAAAGCACATATATGATGACAAAGTGTGGGGAGACATTTTACTGTCATAGTTAAGGCATCAGGCTCACCTGATGCAAAGATTTTTCTGAAACATCTTGCCAAGAAAATTGCAAGGTCATGCATTCTCTTGGACTTGCAAGCAATCTCTGAGAATCGGACATGATTGAACAGAAAAGTGATAGTATTGTTGAAAAGTGCATATATTGTTCTAGCATCTCCAGTCTACTTGTATGCTGGTATCTATGATACTTCTACTATGGAAAAGTCATTTGCACAATTATAAAAAAATATGAATAGAAAACTGTGATTCATGTCTGTTAATGAGGCAGGAAGCAAATCAATGCATTTTTCACAATAAATGTATTTTGCATGGCCCTAACTTAAATCCAGGTTTCGTTGCATATAATATAGTACCTTATAATTGCCGTAGGTATTGATAATATACCTATTATCATATTGCAAATTACAAGAAAAGTATTCTGAATAGTAAATTGTAAGTTTATTAGATCTAATGAATAAATCATGGTTGAAAAACCTATTTGAAAGGAGAAGGTGTCTCAAATGAAAGGAGCATGTATCCTGTGACTTTTCTCAAGAACATCAAAAACATCTGTAGTTGGGACAATTTTCCCCACTTAGCATCATTTCCTGAGAAAGAACAAGATTTGTGCATTTATTTAAATTATTTAGAAAGCTATCTCTCATCAGTGATTCCTAACTATGAAATCTAGCCTCCTTTTTAGCATTGGATGAGCCTTTTGATAAAAGCTGCTGTGTGAGATTTATGTTTAAAGGTGGTATTTCCAGCCATGTCATTTACTAAATATTTGTCACTCTGGAAACATGGAATCTAAACTAGAAAACCTGATTCATACTCTTCATAAAATGTATAAAATAATATGGAAAGAATTAATATTTTTGACTGGTTTCATAGCAGCTAACAGGAAAATGAGATAAATGTTATTTAGATTTAAATGTAAGCATTTAAATGGTTAATTGAGAAAACCTGAGGGTAAAGCCTTATGAAGACACCGAGAGCTCTAATCTATGGGTTCTGCTTATCCCCTTTCCGAGCTGGTTTCTTATGAGAAGCAGAAGATGTCAGAAAAGTCTTCTGTTCATGTACATCAGGGATGGGGAACTATGGCCCTTTTATGACTTGTGGAATTCAACTCCCACAATTACTGAACCAGCATGGGAGTTGAAGTCCACAAGTCATAAAGGGGCCACAGTTCTCGACCTTCTATGTACATGCAGGCATTAATAAGGTAAAGGGAATATGTGTAGCCTTGTTTATGTTTGATGCACAACCTGGTATTTGTTCATGACTGGTGCATGACAGTATTATCATCTGTGGGTCTCCCATCTGCAGAATTGATATAGATTATCATCCATGTTTCTCCAAAAATAAGACCCTGTCTTATATTTTTTTGAACCCTGAAATAAGCGCTTGGCCTTATTGCCATATGCTCAAAAGCTCGGTTGGGCTTATTATCAGGGGATGTCTTATTTTGGGGGAAACAGGTAACTTTTTATGAACTCTGCTGTTAATATGTTGTCATTTAGTATTGATGTTCTCTGATTTTATTGTTGCATTGCTACATCTGAGCCTCCCATTCACTTACACACACACACACACACACTTCACCCATGTTTGACTCTTGCTAAGACTTTCATGACACAGCACTGGCATAGTTAAGTCATAGCCTTGGTATAATATTATGACTGCTGAGGCATTTACTTTTACTGTAGAATTAAAGAGCCAAAATCTAAACAAAAAGAAAATATGAAGGCATTGTTTTCCTTGTTAAGTAATTATTTTAAAATTCTTGATCATATCTAGGCAAAAAAACAAACAAACCATAGTCATCTACAACCAGAGGAAGATTTGTATTTTTCCCAGCTTTACATGAATCATATTTTTTTTGTACTACAGTTTGCACTTTGACCTTTAGGAACAGTGCTGCTTTTAGAATAGTGATGATAACCATGACAGGGATATTGAAAGCTTGTGGATTTTAATTGCCATGTAATTAAAATCAGACGTGCCAGACAGTATTTCTATAACATTTTAAGCACAAAGGTTTGTGTTTGGCATTGTTCCAATGCTGCATATGTTCATCAAATTGCAGCCTATTTATGCTATCTGGAAACACATGTGTTTAGTTTTGGGAACAATGGACTTTCATCAAGGCCACCTCCTAGAACAGCAAAGAGGAGAAGTATGTAGTAAGTACAATACCAAAATGAAAATTAAATATATATGCTTGTTCAGACTTCACCTAATCACTTCATAGAGAACAGTGTGAATCTGCTAAAGACATTTAAAGCAAAAAGGACTTAACTTGTGTCAGTTTTTAAAGCTTGGAAAATAGTTAAAGCATTAAAACACTTGAGGGAAATTTTTAAAAGCAACTGTTCTCTTGAGTGTCTATATAGATTTAATGCTGGTCTTCCTTCACCTCTTCATTTCTCACATCCTTCTGGTATAGACTTTCATTATGTTTTTCCTGTGCAAGTGAGAACAGAAAAGTGTCTGGCTAAAATCTCCCCTACCACACAAAAGATACCTCCCAAGTTGAAAATGACTATTAAAATAAAGGCTTTTTAAATCAATTATTGATGTGTATGTGTATGAAAAAAAATCTTAATTGACAAAGATCCTTGGCCAATCGTTTCATTGTTAACGAAAATAATGCACAGTTGCTATATTTCATATATTCCAATAAAAATTTAAATTTCTATTCTGATAGTATAGAATATGATATGTGCAACTTTCATCAATAATTGTGCAGATATGCATGATAGCTTCCTATAGGAAACATTTTTATTACAGCACATTTTATATTTACTATTAATAACAGTAGAAGTCTTTTGAACTGTGTTTGACCTTCCTGAACCAGGAACACTTCAGTACAAAAGATATTTACAGCTCTGACATGCTGTTCCTGGGTAAACTATAGATTTAAAAGCAGTAACAAGAGACAATTTGTAGAAAGTAAGATGGGGCTTTCACTGTTGTAGCTACATAAGAACTGGATATAATTTTAAATTCAAATTATGTCAATATTTTTTGCCTTTGCATTTCATTTGGGATTATTTTTCATTATGATTTTGCCTTGGTCTTTGTTTTTTAAAACAAGTCCCTCAATAATATACAATAGTATTCTGTTCTAGTAGATAAAATTCAGGATGATATGGCAAAAACAGAAGACATAAACAAATAAGATGGTCTAAAATTGTACTTCATGTATAATTCATTTAATTTAGTGAAAGAGTTCATATGTGCTTACTAAATACAGAACAGTTAAGACTACACTTATGATGAAAATGTTTATTAGATTTCACATTTTTGTCTAGAAAATGAGATATTTTGTTCTTGGTTTTCCCATGATAATACAAGACGGATAGTCTGAGCAGGCAAATTCGCTGCAGGATACAACTTTTGTTAAGTATGGCAATGAAAAACTCAGTAGAATAAATTTTCAATTTCATTTTTTTTATGTGTCAAAATTTGAGAATTTAAGTTTGGTAGATTTCAGATTCATGTTATTTCATTCAATATAATTGATTCCTTATATTATGTAGCAGTTATTAATTATGTATATGTTGTATGCAGAATCATACAATATTGTCCAAGGCCGGTCCCAATTGATGTTAATAGGGAAAGATCCAGCCCACAATTATTTTGTGATGTGCTGCAGGGCTCATACTCTCTTCACTCCTTTTGAAACATTTTTTGAAGCTGGTAGGTGAAATCATCTGTCACCATGGATTGAGATATCTGCAATACATGGATGATATTCTATATTTACACTCCTGGTGACCCGGTGATGCTATTGCTGCCCAGAAGCCCTTAAAGACCTAGCTCTTCCAGTTGGCTTGGGGATCCAAAGGAGGGGGGGGTGTTTCACATTAAAGGTGGTTGAACGATTAATAACAAATCCCACCTCTGCCCCTCTCATGTTACTTCCTTCCCCATCCTTTATCTAGGATTCTGTATTGTATTTTTGTAGTGTTTTATTTGTACAGTTTTATCTTTTTAATATTGTAAGTCACCCAGAGTTCTTAGCCCATGGTAAGTTGTGTAGTCAATAAATTTAATTAATAAATAAATAATTTGCATTGTGCATTTCATCCAGGGCCCAGATGACCTTCATTGTCATCTTCTTCCCACTGTTAACAAGGCATGCTCAACTTGGTCCTATGAGGCAGTTGCTGGCTACACCGGGCCTTCTTCATGATGCTATGCACACTCTTCTCACAATGTTTTGAGGTCTTTTGATACCTCACTAGAAAGCCACACTCACCTTTCTCCAAATCACGTGTTCTGTTTTCCAGATCATGTATGCCCTTCTCACGATGCTGTCCAAAGCATCACAAGAAGGCTGTGCATGATTTGGAGAATGGCATGTATAACCTTGGTGGGAAGACTTGTGGCCATCAACTGGGTTGCATAGGTCCAAGCCAGGTGCACCTTATCAACAGTGGGAAACAGAAGACCAAATGAAAAAAAAGCATGACATTGAATTGTTACAATTGGTAAAGACAATAAAGGATTGTGACAGTTTTAAACACAAACAGAAGGAACCATGTGCCTTTTTATAACAAAGGTCCAGGCCCTGTGTCTTGCCCGGTAGTTCAGCATTGTGCTGCTGTTAGTAGAATCAAGGCCAAACCCCAAGACAGTTCTTTGAGCTGAAATGTGTGACACATTTGTCAAACAGACTGAGCCCCATAAAAATCTTTGTTTTCATTTCCTCCTCCAAATTGATTGAACAACTGCTTCTGTTGGTCTTCCCAAACCAACATTTTTCAACTGAGCAGCAGAATTTTAAAAATCTACTGTATGCTATATTATATTTATATATTTAAATTGACTTTCTCCCCATTGAGGAAAACCCATCTAAACATTTCTTACATTTTTTTAAAGTAGGAAAATAGTAATGGGTGTATGCTGAGCAATAACCTACATTAAGTTAAAACAGCTGTAGTTCAGCTTTTTGGTCCTAAAATCTGTGGGATTGGCTGAAGTTCATTTTGGAACTCACTAATTCTTCATGCATTTAGCCCTTTGTGTTAACTTTTGGCTTCTTTCTGAAGGAAAAAAAAAGGCTAAACGTTCTTAGATTGTAATGTTTAGTAAACAGTCTGTGTATTGCTGTGGAAACTGAGAGAACCTACGTATTAAATTGTAAACTCTATAAATATGAGTTGCACATATCAGAGAATAGCTTTTACTTAGTTTTGTCTGCATGTGTCTCAAGGTACTTGTTTTTATTTCATTACCTATTTATGATATCATTATCAGATTGTATTAGTAATAAAAAGGAAAAGTGGTATTATAACACTACCCTTTAATTTCCCTGATATTAAGCCTTTGTAACGTATGGGGAAATAGTGCACATGCCAGAATGGATTTTTTAAAAAATAGGAATCAATTCAAATTAAAAAATAATTTAGCTTCTGGCATGGTCACAAAATGAAAGTGAGAGTGCTTTGTTGAACATTCAGAATAGATAATTTAATAAAGGGTTAAATTATTATGCTTTAACTAGTACAGTATGCTCATACAGGCATTCTAAACAGGGGTTACACCAGACACCTGTTAAGCTTCCAAGTAATAAGTCCCTGGAATAAATCCCCTTACAGAAAAAGAATAGGAAATGTCTACAATAAAATATGGCTACACATATGTCAGTTTCAGGGTCAACAGGACCTCTTTTCTGAGCCAACCAGATGCATGGTCCTTTTCCATCTTCAAGAAAGGTAGTGCCTGAGTGAAATCTAAAGAACATCTACTATAATGAAGGATTGTGGTAATAGACTCTCGACTGAACAAATATACTCAGGCACAACTATTCCCATCTGGGAAAGAAGTTTACCACTCAAAATTTCTCTAAGATTCAGAATACAGTGAGAAGGGTAATTATGACAAGGTTAAAAGCAAACAGTCTGAATTGTTCTGTTAGAATTACATTGCACAGGTGTCAACTGTTCTCTAAAAGCAAATTGCTGCCAGCTTCTTATGAGTAGGAGAAATGGGCCAAATCAGGGCTTACTATCAGTACAGCTTCCAGGTAATATTTGACTATTGTTGGATTTCTTTTGTAACTCCTTTTTTCAAAGAATTACCAATAGCTTGTCAAAGCTGTATCGTTGAATCACTGTTTGAAGGCTTCTAATATTTTGTTAATAATCAGTTAGGAAAAGCTTGGCACATGAGAAACAGTATCAGTTAAACACCAACCCAGGCCACTGGATCAAGTTGGAGCTGAACTCAGTAAATGTGTTGAGCCTACTTCCCCAAAGGATATTGCTGAACTTGCAAGGCTTATGTACTTTGCAGATCTGAAAAATAAATTAACAAGAAATCCCAATCTATTTCTGTTTTATTACTTGTCAGTATGACATCAAAGTAGATCATTTTATACTTTTCCCTACCTAGTGTTGATGATATATAACTACAAAGATTATGGTGTTTCCATGGCCATCAACTGTTCTACATGATCATATGATCACGTAGAAGAAGCTCTTAAGATTCTATTCAGAAATGCAGCTTTATGTGATGACAACTATGAGTTTTATCCCAGCTTTTATTCTGGAAGTGATAGAATATGTTGACAGAACACTTAATTTGTGGGCCAAATCTCTTGAGTATTCTTTATAGTAATTAATATTGCAAAGCAGTATCCCAGGAAACACAATATTGAGTACTTTCCCTTGACTAACATGTAGCAATTTATTTATCACATTAGGTCAGTTAAGTTTTTTAAAAGATCCTCTGTTCATTTTTTTTTTACTAGAAATTTATCCTGTGATTTCTGAAAAGTTTTTTTTAATTGGGAAAAAGATGAATGTGGAACTATTTTTCAATGGCTTCTCTGGACTTATGAAAGTCTTGTTACTAGGAAAACTCCTTGAATCTGAGAATGATCATGTGGTTTTGGTGGTTTCATATGGTTTTGGTGGAATTTAAAATGTGGAGGTGACTTGGTTTTAATGCTTTGTATTGCAGTTAAGTTTGTGATACTGGGGAAATACTTGGGGAATAAGTCCTATGTACAAATTGTACAAGTTTGAGACTGGAATTTCCATCACTAAGCAATGTGGTCATACAGTGCAGTGGCTTCACTTAATCACTACAATCTCTGCAGTCCTGTCATGGTCATTAGACGAGGCAACTTCCTGCTGGCTTCTTACAGCCAGTGGGGCTGTATAGATAGACATATTCTATCATTTCCACAAGGAAATTGCAAGTTTCAAGTTGGCAGGTAGGTAAGTGTCTGTTGTCAAATGGGGGAGGTATTAAGGGGTTGCAGGAAAAGATCAGGGAGGGTGCGAGGATGTGCAAAGAAGTTGCAAAAAGCTGACAGAATGACAAAAACTGAGCATAGAGGGGCTGTGTATGGAAGGGAGACTTAACCCAGTGTCTTCGCTGCTGACTTCCCCATTGATTTTATGGGGAACCTGTCAGTGAAGGATGAAAATGACAATTATAAGGGGCTGCAACTAGTTGTAAATGTGAACTAGTTTTCAAGTATTCAGATTGCAATCAGGAGATCAATGGGGTGCTGGGTTATAATAAATGGTCCTAGGTTGAGGACTACCTATAGATGCACAAAGGATTTTGATGTACGCCTACTTCTTTTTTTCTAATATTTTTTTCTGGTAGTATTTATTATTAGTCCAAAGGACTCCCAACATTTTGGACCAGTAGAATTTGGAGACGGTAATATGGGTGTTCTCAGAAAATTATTTCCATGAGATGATATAAGAAGTCACAGAAACCCATCAATCAGAAAGCAAATGGGTGAAGATGCTTCCCAATTTATTTATTTATTTACAATATTTATATGGCCACCCACATAGCTCTGGAAGGCTCACAACAATAATAAAACCAAAATCAAGAAAATTAAGAAAACCAGATCCTATAACCCATCATTTATGGACTGGATTTATTCATTCTAATCCATCAATCTATATAATCCCCAATCTTCCTTCCTAGCCTAGTAGCTGGGGGAAAAGTCAATCCTTACGGCCTTTGGAAGGCTAAAGAATGGTGGGGCACTACTAGATCAAGTTTCATAGGTTACAGAAAAGGCAAAATTCTACTGAACTTCCAGAACAATTACTATATTTAAGAAAAAAAATACAAGTTGTGTTTTGTGTTTAGATTAATGTTCTGCATTTTATTACTTCTAGTTTTGCACCAATAAATTTGTATTTTCCATTAATGTGGTGATCTTCCAGTGAAAATATTTGTTTATATCTTTTGTTTAAAGATATAATTAGCAAAGTATACCTGTTGACTGACTTCGTATATCTATATGTTTCTGAACTCAGTGCTCATTGTCAATATTAAAGGTTAATTAAAATGGTATAATATGTGTACTCCTTTATCTGATAGTTCCAATCTTTATTTGAAACATTTGCATCTTCAGTCTCAAATAATTTTTCCCTAGGGGATACATTTGTACATATGGTTGTATTACCTTCGAGCTTTGATTGTGGATCACTAATCACATCAACATTTCTAGCTTCTTGTTGTAAAGGCAGTTTAACAGATTGACAGAGTTGGAAAGGACCTTATAGGTCATCTAGTCCAACCCCCCGCTCAACCCCCCTACACCATTTCTGACAAATGGCAGTCCAGTCTCTTCTTGAAAGTCTCAAGTGATGAAGCT
>JANHFK010002879.1:123872-136530 GCA_036250565.1 Sibynophis collaris | reverse complement strand
GCATGCGCACACAGCCCCCCTGCATTTCCCCCGCTTTTGGCATGTGATGGCACAGTGGGACCAGTAGGCCTTTTTCGCTCTCCCCAGGCTCCAGAGGCTTTCTAAGAGTCTGGGGAGGGTGAAAAAAGCCTTCCCCACCCTCCGGAGGGCCTATTAACATGCCCTCTGTGACTGAATAGAGATTATTCATTCTGGAATTGCAGGAAAAAGATAAAATATTTAATAAAAATAATTAACAGTTTGAGTACCATCCTTTAAATTAGATTTTATGAGGACAATTTATGGCTCACTAATATCAAAATAATGTGATAAATAATAAAATCAATATCCACAATTTATCTATTTATTTAGCATATAGCATATCATGAATGGATTTACAATATGCATTCATGTTTCACCTAGATTTTTAAAAAGCACAATAAAATATCAATGTTAAAAAGATATATATTTAGATACTAATGCCTAGGCAAACTAACCATTGAAGTGCAACACTGTTTATATGAGAAAAATCAGACAGATATAACACTCAGGTTACATCTACAGTTTGATGTGGGACCCAGCAATCACACTGAGGAGAGAATACTATGCCCCATTGAGTCCCAGCATACAACATGTGAGATGCAAATTCTATTCAGGATTATCCATTGCTGCCAATTCAAAGCCTGGCACCTTTTGCGTGGGGTTATTTATATGTCATCCTATATCTGGACATTCAGTAACTCATTTGGCTTTCCATTGGGAATCAATGTCAAAGTTGTTGAGCAGAAGTTCTGCAAGTGCTAATAGCCACAATAGTTAACTTTTTAACACTACATGTAATTTATTCATTGATAAATTAACATAAATAAAATATTAAAAATATATCTGCCTGCCACCAAAAAGCAACACAGTTGGCCACATATTTCACCAGGGATACCATTCCAGAATTGGGAGGTCCAATCCCTGGTTAACTATTTTGTCATTTAATACAAGAATGATGAGTTGAGATCAGGAGCTCGAGAGTAAACATTGCAATATGTAACTGAAATACAGGTACTAATTGTATCAACCTCAGATTAGTAAATTCCAAAAAAACTACAAATACATATTTACCATTTATTCTATATTCCAGCCTAATTCCATTCCAAAGTGGTACCCCTTCTACAATCTGAAAAGAAAAATATATTTTCACCTAAAATATTCACATTTCCGTAGAGCGTGCAATACTAAAAGAAATAAAAGGATTTTTAGCACTCACCCACTCTCCCATGACCCCACCCCCAAACACACACTTGAGATATAGGAAGCAGAACTCTGAACAGTACTATGAAATTTGTGCTTTCGCCAATATGAGGGTGTAAAACAAAAAGGAATGATAAGTAGTCCTCAACTTATGACCAACCATTGAGCCCCCAATTTTTGTTGCTAAGTAAGTTAAGTGAGTTGTGCCTCATTTTACTATCATTTTTGCCACAATTAACAAATTACTGCATTGTTAAGTGAATCATGCAGTCATTAAGCAATCAGGCTTCCCCCACTGAGTTTGCTTATCAGAGTCATCTGGGAAGGTTAAAAATGGTGATAACATGACCCTGGGACAGTGCAACTGCCATAAATACATGCCAGTTGCCAAGCACCTGAATTCTGATAATGTGACCATGGGAATGCTGCAACAGTCGTATTTGTGAAAAAAGGTCACAAGTCACTTTTCCACTGCTATTGTAACTTCAAACAGTTGCTATCTAAACAAATGATTATAAGTCAAGCACTACCTGCACTAGATCTTTCCATTCGGTCATAAAGACCATTTGGAAAAAGACTAGAACTACTGTATGTTCATGTACAATGTTATTATCTGAAGGAAAAATGGCATTTTGTTTAGCATCCAATCCCTTGAATCTAGGTGTCCCCAAATAGAATTCCAACCAGAATTTGATAGAAAAGAATGAAAGCCTTGCCTACTCCTTTTTCCTTCAGCTAGTTCAAAATCCCTGACTGATCCATTCTATACATTGGATGATTTGTAGAATTCTATTCAATATTTCACAAGAAGAATCATTACTCTGGAAGAAAATGTGTAACAAAAGCAATCTATAAAACGCTCATTAAATAAGAAAGGCAAAATTAAAACAAGAACCCCCTACCAACATACACCCTTGGAACCTAGACATTAGTTCTTCTCTTCATCTCATGTAACCATTTTATAATGGGAGTTGAAATAACATTTATACTATATAAAATAGGATTTTTAAAAAATGCTAATTTAGAAATATGAAGTTATAATGTTGTTTTATAAATTAGATTTTTAAAAATCAAATTTCTACTTCTAGAAGTTTTACCTTTCCTATTGGCAGTAAGTAAAATAGGGCTTGGAGAAAGAACCAAAGAAGAAAGACACCAAACACTCTTGTCTCCCATAAATTTTGGAAAGCTGGTAGTGGAGGAGGAAAATTCAGAAGACTGGGGTTTTTCTGTGAGCACATTAGCAACAAGCAGAATACAATTCCAGGAAGAAGAAATATCATAAAGAAGGCACCTTTAAAAAAAAAGTTATACAATTATTAGATTCAATTCAATTCCAAGGAAGTTTTCTAGCAATAAAGATAACTGATAACAACTAAAACAGTAGCTGTATCTACTCTTACGTTCAAAATCATTTTTTCTATTGATGTGAATGGAAAGTTTAAAATGTCAGTTATGCATCAAATGTTCCAGACTATATGCAATTATAGTTTATGACTTTCAAAACTAGCATACCAATTTTTCCTCCAAATGCCAGTTCTTTTGTCTTCCGGCATACTTTTTCAATACTTTTTGGCGTTTCAAAATTTTTCTCTTCTGCATATATCTCCTCTCTTCTCTTCTCCTCCTTTCTAGAATGCAAATTATATCGTTCCAGAATGCGTTCTCTTCTTCGCTCAGATTCAATTTTTTGCCGCTACATACAAACAGCATAAGGGGGGGAAAATAAATTGCTATCATTCATTAATATGCACTAAACAACCCTTTTCAGGTCAATTATCGCTCTTAATTGTTTTTGTTGTTGGCCATTATTTCCAATAGTCCATTTCTTGGATTGGGAGTCCCTGCACTCAGCCACTCAAGCAAGTCCCTGGTCATTTCATGCCCTCTACATGGAGCTACTCTTGAAGAGTATTTGGAAGCTACAACTGGTGTAAAATGTGGTAGCAAGGTCAATTTTTGAGGCCCAAGGGGTGTGTATGACCATGTTACATCACTGCTGCCAATTTGCTTCTGTGTATAATTCAAGGGGTTGGCTATCGCTTTTAAAGACCTTCATGGTATGGGCCCACGCATTCTGAGGAACCGCTCAATGGGACTGACCAACCTCACCCATGCTGCCAGAAAAGGCATGCTGCAGATCCCGTCAAGAAAATTTGTCATATGTCATACCTCTAAAGTGGCATGAGTAGAATAATTCACTTCTGTGATATCTGGCTCTCCATTATATTGATTTGTATTATTTTCATGCAGCCTCTGGATTGAAAAAAACAGGGTATTTTAAAGAGAAATTATTTTATTAACAGTTACAATTAAACGTTGTCATTATAACAGTTTATATATTATATAAATATAATAAATATTAAGTATAGACATGAAAAGAAACCAGATTTATGGACGATGAATAAAGTTTTGAATCATATTATATAGTAATTTTATTTTATGCCTTTTTTTGTACTAACAATTATAGAAAGTACTCAAAAATGCACTAATAATAAATCAGATTACCCTTCGATTGGTAATATTACTAACATGCAAAAACAGAAATTAACATTCAATTTATTGGCAAAACATAAAATCCAAACCTTCTATAACAACTTTTAACAATCTGTTTTAAAATGTCTTAGATACAAAGATGCTTTTCCATGGGCAATTTCTGCAAGTAAATCCTCAAAACTGGAAGCAATTTGAAGCATTCTGTTAATGTTCTAACCCTGAAACATTTCCTCAGAAATATGTCCCAAACACTTTGATCCGGGGTGAAATTCAGCAGGTTCTGGAGAACCGGTAGCAGAAATTTTGAGTAGTTTGGAGAACCAACAAATACCACCTTTGGCTGGCCCCAGAATGGGGTGGGAATGGAGATTTTGCAGTATCCTTCCCCTGCCACGCCCACTAAGCCACGCCCACAGAACCAGTAGTAAAAAAAATTGAATTCCACCACTGCTTTGATCCGATTCCATTTCTGAGGATATACTTCCAGAAACTTCAAACTATTCTCAGAACATTCTTTACTCTATAGATTGATCTGAGCTGGTGTTTTGTTTTGTATCTTTGTCTCTCTGCCTGTAATGTATGTTTGCCTGATATGTACCTTGAAGATTTACAGCTAACGTTTGAAGGAATCATAATTGTTTCTTGCCCCTCTCCATTGTCCTCAACACTTTTAATTCTTTAACCTTAATGCACGTGATAAAAGTCTTAAGCTTATTAATATCAAAAAAGTACTATAAAATTTTTATCTTTAAAGATATGTGATGCAGAATATGTGCAACATTGGCAATCTGGGGCCAAGGCATTTAGAGAATTCCAGAGCATTCTATTTCTCTCCAAACCACTTAGTGATGGAAATTCGGTCCCAATTACTATCTAAGGACAACCTGTAAACCATCTCTGCTAATCAAAACAATGAATTTTCTGGTTGAATTTGGATCAATTAAAATGTTTTTAAGATAAAAAATATTGTACTGGTATCAAAAGAATGATACTTAGCCAGATACACTGCTGCTCTGGTTAGAAGCCAATGCCAGGAATCCAAAGTGGTTTAGTATCAATAGCATAAGGGCATCCAATCTCTTCCTAGAATAGGATGCTGTCATTGATTGTACATCTCTTCCCTATGGAGATGATTGGTAAGAATCTCTGGTGTGTAACTGAATCTTTTGTAATTTCAGTGAAACCTGCTTTTGCTTAAATGGTTTTGAAACCCTCAAAAAACTTAAATTCAGGTCTGGGGACAAATAGGGCTAAAGGCAGAGAACAGAACAGAATAATTTATTTGCCCAAGTGTGTTTAAATACACAAGGAATTTGTCTCCGATATAGAAGCACAACTTGTTTTCAATTAAAGTTTCACATGCTCTGAAAAAACTTTTTCCCCTGATCAAAGGCAAGCTATGACAGAGTTGACATTCTAACATTATCTCATGGCTAGGACATATAAACCTCTAGCTGTAACACTGCCTAAACTAGAATCAGCCAGAGGATTGCAGCCTCTCCCTAATTATTGATTCTTTGTCTGATCTCACCAAGAATGAAATCAAACAGCTGTTTCAACTACAGAATGAAAACCTGGCAAAAGAGGTGGTACCGCTGCTCTGTTATCTCCTGCAGAAGCTTTTCTGAGAAAGCTATCACCCTGCTTTTCTGAGAAAGCTATCATCAGATGACCAGCTGTCATCTGAGTATTTTGAAATATCTTCTCCATCCTTAATAAATTTGCTATAGATGTCAAGAATGCTAAGAGAGTATTTATTAAAGGAACCTGAGAAAATCAAGACCTTCAACAGGAAAATGCAATAGGAAGATCCAAATAATTTCACTTATCCATTCAAATATTAATATTTTACCAAAAAGTTCCAAAAAGGAAAACAGAAAAGCCATCTTAATGACTCAAGCTTTATTTTGAAGAAAGGAAATCAGTATTTTGGAATTATATAATTGTATTTTGTCAATTGTCAATCTCCTCCTAGGCCAGTCTCTTTCTTCCTTTCTGCTTGCAGGAATGAGGGAGGCAGAACCATCACAAAATGAATGTGGGACATGAAAGCTAAGCAGACTGGTGCTCCAGAAGGGTGAAACCAGTGGATTTGTTTTTAAGAGACGGAGGAATAATGCTACTGTAATCATAAAGTTTGGGGAAGAATACTTAGAGACTGAAAACCTGTGACACTTACATGCTGCTTATCTGTAAATCTGACCTCTGCATCCTGAACTAACAGAAATGCTAAAGCAAAAAAGGAAAATGGATAATTTCCAGGATTTTTGCTATCAAGATGGAAATCATTAGAATTAACTTTTGATTCTCCTCAAACTTGAAAAGTGAAGCTGCAACTTCACTTTTTTGGGGGGAGGGGGGTATTTTCCAGAATTATATGCCTAACTCAGTTTAGTACTCCAGATGAAGCAAATTGCTCCTGATCCTAAATGATGGAGAGATAAGATATCTAATCTGCCTAAATTCTGTCCAATCCAGTTCCCCAGAGAAGCATTTGTTTCTGACTGAAAGAAGCATATAATATGTAGCCAACATTTCTGCAAATACAGCTAGTTAAATATTTTTGAGGAAAAAAAATGCACCAAGGAAGGTGGCTATTCTACCAATACATTTGAAGTCATTGCCTTTGGAGTTCTTTAGAAACAATTTTTCTTTTTTCCAAGATTTCTATTTGTTAGAAAGTTGCTACATAGTGCTTAAATCTAATGTTTATCAGTTACAAAGACCAGACCAGTAATACTAAACATTATCTAGCCTTACTCTACTTAATGTAGCATTTTAATATACATTAGAACATTAGAACAATAAAACATCCTTTTATTGCAACAATGCTTGAAGATTCTTCAGTCAAAAAGCCCTAAGCTGAAGCAAAGATACTACTGAGCCATATTTTTCTGTACTTCTCATTAATGTCAATAGTAGTTGGACAATATAAATACATAAATATAAATACAACATGCTGTACTAAGCTCCATCATCTTACTCTCATTTTGATGGACTTTTCAGGTACCAGTGAACTGCAACAAATTACTTGAGTTCTTCATAGATATGCACAAAATCCATCACTTCAGAAATGGAACATTCTGGAAAGTTCTGAACTAATCTCTTCTAACCCATGCCAGTTCAGCCATCCCAGAAGTCATTAGGCAGTTTTCATGAATGGAAGTTCTGTATATCCCAATTTCTTATTGAAACTTATCATGTATTGCCTCTTTGGTTTATCCAAAGTAGAATGAACAAATCATACAGAAGTCATCAAAGTAACTTAAGTATCAAATTTTAGTCAACATATTTTACAGCTATTCATTAGATATAACAATAGATGCAATAGATGCAATTGTGGAGCATGGATTGTCTTTAAAAAACACATGAAACAAAGACTGAGAAGTTGCAGGAAACTGTAAGTTCCTGAAGTAACGCCTTACATCCCTTGGAAAACTACCAAGTAGCTCTTATCATTTTCACGGATGCATGCTCTAGTCCAATTCATTCCAACCCTTTCATGCATTAAATTGAAATGTAAACAAATTACATTTCTAAATATATTTACCATATTTTCCTTCAAAATAAGTATTTTCAATCAAAAACTACATCAGGACATTTGAAAAATACTGAAAGTCAATGTGATTACAGATTTCAATCTGTGTAAGTCTTAAGAGCCTATGTCTGAGTAATTTTTTTAAGCAATTAAACGGATTTTAAAGGTATCCTTAAAGCTGCATGGCTTTATGACAAATAGATTTTACTAACTGACAACAGATTAATAAAGTTACTGTTATCTCTCATATTTTATTATTTCATCTTGATTTGGAAAGATGTGTACCTAGGTAAAGCTCCTACTTCATTACACTTAAGTTTTAGCAACATATAAATAACTAATGAACATAGCTTTTAGATCAAATTGATGAATAATTTAATTAAATCTAAAGGAATTCAAAGCAATAGAAAACAAAATATGAATATAGCTTTGTAATACAATCCCACCCCCCATCACAAGAGTCAAGAGAGATCAAATACCAAAGGAGTCAGATTAGGTTCCCCAATATTATTTTCATTTTTTGGTTCTCTGCTTCGTGAGGAAGAACGACGTTTATGTTTTGCTGGTCGACCAGGTGAACGAGATCTAGAACCAGATCTAGATCTGCTACCACTGCGTCTTGATGGAGAACCTGAGGAAGAGCTGCTTTTTCTAAATCGAAAAGATGACACAGACTAGGAAAAAAAAACAATTAAATAAATGTTATTACAGCTTAACTAGCTAGCAATAAGTATTGATATGTATATTTTCATTTAAAAGCGCCACATTAATTTATATAACTGAAGTTTCAGAAACATCATCTAAGAGTTAATATAATAAACTGATAGGAAAATGCAGCAACTGATTCAGAAAACATGATTTCTAATAACTCTGGCAATATGTAAATAATATATTGAATAGAATAGAGTAACAGAGTTAGAAGGGACCTTGGAGATCTTCTAGTCCAACCCCCTGCCTAGGCAGGAAACCTTACACCACTTTAGACAGATGGTTATCTAACATCTTCTTTAAAACTTCCAGTTTTTGGAGCATTCACAACTTCTGGAGGCAAGTTGTTCACTGGTTAATTGTTCTAACTGTCAGGAAATTACTCCTTAGTTCTAAGTTGCTTGATATACATCTATAAAAGTATGTAGGAAATCCATACCTAATCATAACCTTCAAAAATCAATATGAATTGTATTATAGACTATTCAGCATCGAAAGGCAACATGGTACTTGCCATTGCCTCCTGTACTTTTTAATTTAGTCTTAAAACGATAAGAGATACAACTTAAATCATCTTCCTATGCACATGAAGTAAAGGATGATTTTTAAAATACTTTTTAAAATCTTTTAAAAAGATTTTTCTTTTTGCCATTGATATGTTTGTTATACTTAGTAATTGTATTTCCTCATTACAATTACTAATTAAGGAAATTTGGTCATATAGTTTTTATTCTGTATAAAAGATTATTTGGGGTAAATCTAATTTTATTTCCTTTAGCGTCAAATGTCACACCAGAATAATGGTACATACATAGGATTTGAGTGTTTTACTAATTTTATTAAACATTTAGGGATTTTAAAAAAAAATTTTTTTTTAAATTTATCCAAATTAATACATCTACTGTACCGTAATTTTACATATACTTTTACTCTACCTTTTTATTTTTTATGAATAATTTGGTCGGTGAACTCCTTCCTCCTCCTATTTTCCCAGCAACAACTCTATGAGGTGGGTTGGGCTGAGAGACCATGACTGTCCCAAAATTACCCAGCTGGCTTTAACTTACCTTTGACTTGCTGAGGCATAATAAATATAATTTAAATGAATATAACTTCTAGGATTGTGTATATTTCAGGAGGAATAGCCATCTATGAGGGAGATGGGTGATTGCTAAATTTGCTATATAAACAATCTTTATTCCAAAACAATATTTTGGTCAAATTGAGATTATGTTCACATTATCATGTTCTTCCTAATGCCATTTTTTGAATATTATTAAATCGTACATTGACAAAATTATTGAAAAAAATCTATTAAATATATGAGTATTCTGCTGAATTATATACAGACTACTTAAGATGTAATTATGGGGGGGGAAAAAAGATGAGTTTTCCATGCTCTAATAATACCAAAAAGAATAGTCCTTATGAGATGAAAAAAATACTGTAATTCTAAAGACTGGATTTCAGAAGATGGGGGATTTAGCAGTTCTGAAAAAATTATATATTTGGTTAATTAGATCATATTATCTTTCTCTTTGGAAAACATTATTGGGAAGTTTAGGGCAACACTGAAAGATTAGGGGGTTTATTGTTTTATAAAACATTTACAAGATCAGGTGAATTCAGTTTATAATTGCAGAGTTTTTTCTGTTCTTGTCATGCGTTACACTGTGCAACATTTCTCACTTTTGGGGGGTTTTGTGTACAGAAAATTGTTCATTTTTATTATACATTATTTTATGTTTGTTTGAAAATGAATTAATAAATAATATATGGCAATTAGAAGAGATAGGAAAATGAATGATAATAATTGATGAATAACCCAATTGTGAAAACAGAATTTTTTTCCAGGTCAGTTTATCTACTGGGGGAGCATTTTTCATAGTACTTTGCTTTAAAAATTGAGAGTTGGCTTATCTTTAGATGGGCTATTCAGTGTACAAGTACAATTCAATGTAATTGTGAATTTTTATATATATCAGTATGAATATATACCATGAGTTCAAATTTTATTTACATTACTTAAACAAAGTTTTATATTCTCACACTTCACTAACTGATTCCAATATTTAACAAAGATCTGGTATACATGACTGTACAGTAATCTCTTCATTTAATGAACCCCAATTGAACAGACTTTAATTTTTCTAGACCTATCAGTTCTGAATAGCTGTTACATTTGGTACTACGTGGCCCTAGTCAGTTGGGTCTGTTTACTGTCTCCAGGAGATCCTCTGATTTGTAGATTGGCCTAATCTATTAGGTTGGATGACTGTTCTAGCTGTGAAGCTCCCAGTTTAGAAACTCTCATCTTTCATTTGACTACTTTCCTCATATACAAAAAAATTGAAAATGTTTTCAAATCAAACATTCCATTTGTTGTGTTAGAGACATTTAACTTGAAAAGACACTCTTTCCTCTATTAGGATGTTAAATGTAGGTTTTGCAAGAATCAAATGCAAAATCAGAAAACCTACACATAGTAACAATCACTGGACATCTGCAGATTTTAAAATACCTCTGGAAAGCAACTGAACTAATCCCAAAATGATGTGCATCAGATTTACACGGTTAAAGCAACTGAACATTTGTAAACTCTCAGATGCAGAGATTAACTCCTATCATATATGACTTTGAAAAACTGATAGAATACAATATTATCTATAGAATCAGAATTTGCCCACACTTTGCTTCACAAAAAAGAAACACTTTTAACATCATGATACTTTAAAGAAATAATGCTTCCCAGAAGAATGTACGTATGATTAATATTAGCAGGAGTAATTCTGATGAGTTTAAACTTTGGACAGAAGGAAGACAGCAGGCAACAATGACAAAAGCTTGTTCACTACGACTCTTCTTTCCCTGTACATAGGGCCATAACTACCAATTGCTTTGTTGGACTGATTCTAGAAATCTGTCAATATTTATTGTATTTTATAGCTTGTTAGCTGCTTTGGGAGCATTATCATAAAACAGGAAAAGATAATAAACAAATAAATTTATTTTTGGGAAATGTATGCAAAATTGTTTATCATTGACAAAAACTTCACAAGAAAGCTAACCAAAACTTTATATATTTACTGATTCCGAAGGTGGCTTACCCTCATATCATTTTCTTTCAGGTTAAGTTCAGTTCCATCTTCATATTTAACTGTATAAAGATGTGTATGTTCATCATAACTGATTACTTTTACTTCATAGTATAACACACTTCCAGGCCATCGGCCCATTACCACTTCTTCATCTGCAAATTTTCTCCTGGGCATTTTTCAACCAATTCTAAAAAGAGAAGAAGTATATATGTGCATGGAGTAATAAATTAAATTTCTTTTATAAAAACTGTGGACATTCAAGTTCTATCTTAACTTCTGTTTGGTAGATTAGGAAAATAAAGTTACATTTTGAACAGTAGGCCACATAAAAATCAAGCAAATAAATCAGTATTCCCTCCGGTTGAATGAAGGGAACAAAACAGACATGTCGATACTGGTCAGATTAACTAGTAAAGTGTAGAGCAATTAAAGGATTGAATATGGATTCCATTGTTCCTACTTCAAATAATCATGTAAAATTATGAAATTAAACACAATGTGCACACTGATTTATATAATAACTTGAAACAGAAATTACAGACTTCTTCATTTGATTATGTTACATTTTATTCCAAAATCATAGCAATTCAAGACATACACTAAACTCATCACCATCAATCTTTGTTTCAGTTGTTGACTAAGATTATAATCATCCTGGGAATAAAAATTTAAGATAATTAACAGATTAATAGAAATTTCATCAGATCAAACAATCTAGACCAGGGGTCCCCAACCCCTGGGTCGCCGGCCATTCAGAACCAGACTGCAGCAGTGGAGGGGAGCATGTGTACACGTGCAGCCCTACTCACATGAATGCTCACAAATGAAGCTCTTTGTGTGCATGCCTGCCCCTCATTCAAAACTATCCCCTCCTCCCCCAAGCCTCCAACCAAGAAAGGTTGGGGAACACTGATCTGAACTACATATGTTGTAATAAACCAATCAAATCAAACCTTTACTGTCAATGCACAACATGTGTGCAATGAAATTTAATAATTTACATTACTATTACTATGATGTAGAGTCAATGTGTTTGAAGATCAAGCACTAAACTTTGGATTGAAAGAAATGGTAGTCCTCCCTACTGAAATATTTTTAATCTCTTAAATTGACCTTTCCAGGCACAGTTAACACTAAGTGTACCATTCAAATGAACAAACATTATAATTACCAGTGACACAGAGAGAAAAGTCAGTTTGGTGTAGTGGTTAAGGCATCATGCTAAAAACCAGAGGACTATGAGTTCCAATTCTGTCTTAGGCCCGAAGCCAGCTCAGTGAGCTTGGGCCAGTCACTTTCTCTCAGCCCCAGAAAGGTAATGGCAAACCACTTCCAAAAAATCTTGCCAAAAAACTGCAAACCCCAATTTGAAGACAGAAATATATGTATCTATTTGAAGGAATAAACGTGAATTTACAAATTCTATAATTAACCTCAAATTAGACTGCAATCCCAAATTTACTTTAAAGATTTGTTTAAGCTGAAATAATTACCCAGTTGCTATCAAATACCTCCCACCAACCAGTCCGCTCCCACAGAGAGGGCCTCCTCAGGGTGCCGTCGGCCAAGCAATGCCGGCTGGCGACCCCCAGGGGGA
>JANHFK010002879.1:105676-116667 GCA_036250565.1 Sibynophis collaris | reverse complement strand
CCCTCGATAAAGAGGAGGGCCACATCTGCGAGAGAGGGGCTGCTCGCAGGGCCAAAAGTTCTGCTGCGGTATAGTAGATCATAGTTTGGATCCAGGTTTCAGCCACATCCCATCTTAGATGTACATGGGGAGATGTATACATGGTTTGAGGGGGTTGTTTCCTTCCCAGGGCGTTAGATGAAAACACAAAGTGGGATGGGGGGAGAACTGGCCACCTCTCTCACTGGTTGCCTATCTCCCCTCCTCCCACTCCCCAGGGGCGACAGAAGTAACCCCAGATCATAAAACAAGGGGGAGTTACTTCCAGTCTTATTACAGCCATCTTCTCCCAGGCAGTAGTTTTTCTTCCTACACACGCTCCTCGCCCAGAAGACCAGGCGGGGGGCCAAGGCCGCAGGCCTCACTGTCTGTCTCACGCCGCTCGTCAGCCACCGCCTCCATTGCTGCCACCATCGGAGGCCGTCTCCGCGAGCCGCCAGTACAGGAGGCCGTCGTTGGAGTCCCTGTCGCCGTCGCTGTCACCACCACCCCAAAAATGGGGGTGGGGTAGTTCTTCCCCCGCACACCCGGGTAGCCCACCTGGTGAAGAAACTGGTGGGACTGGTGTGATCCTCCGGATGTCCGGTGTGCTGGTAAGGTCTTTAGGGGGCTAGAGCGGCCTAGAGGCCCAGCCAACTTCCTCCTCCTCGGCTGCTGGGCCTCTCTGGCCTATCACCCTCTTCCAGCATCTCCATTCGGCAGCTGGTGGAGCTGGTGGAAACTTCCTCCCGACGCCAGCCAGATAGTCGGGCTTCCGAGGGGGGCCGGATAGGCCGAGAGACCCAGCCGGCTTCCTCCTTGGTCGCCGGGTCTCTGCCAGGCCTTTGCGGCCTCCGCGGTCTCTGCAGCGGCCAAAAAACGCCACTGCCACCGCCGCCGTCGCCACCCTCTCCTCACGTCCTCTGCCTCTGGCCAGGTCTCTGTCCCTGCGGCGGCCAGAAAATCGTCGCCACTGCCACCGCCGCCCTCTCCCACATCCTCCATCTCGGCGGGTCTTCACCAGGCCTTTGCGGCCTCTGCGGCCTCCGCGGCGGCCAAAAACTCGCCGCCGCCGCCGCCGTCGCCACCCTCTCAACGCGTCCCTTGCCTCGCCGCCTCAGAAACGGCGAAAGAAACAGCTCCAGGGACCTCCTAACAGGCCAGGTAGGGGCCCGGGCATCTGGCCGCTCCAAACCCTCTCCCCAAATCCCTCACCATCTCTTCCCCATCTTTGCTATTCTCGCTGGGGGTAAATGCCATCTATAAAACATTTTAACTAAATTTTCTTTATACGCTGTTGACATAGTCATCTTGTAATTTTGTGACCATAGTTTTTGCCATCTTTCCAAGTCTATTCCATATCTAAAGTTTTTCCCCCAAGCGATCATAGTTTCTTTAACCTCTTCCTCTTCAAGTTTAATCTTTAGTAGAAAGGCATATGTCTTCTTAATCATTTTTTCATCAACCCCAGTCATTATTTTATCAAGCTCTGTCAGGTGATCATAAATTCCACCAGATTTTATGTCTTCTTGATATTTAATTCGTATTTGTGTGTGCGTAAACCAATTCATTTTTATGCCTTCATCCTCTAGTTCTTGTCTATTTTTGAGTTCACCCATTTCATTTAATATTTTGTCGTATCTAACTATTTGATCTTTCTTCAATGTAACCGGATACGAAAAAGCTTCAATCGTCAAAATCCATCGTGGAATTTTTAAAAAGTATTGTCTCTTGACTTTTTC
The DNA here is from genome assembly GCA_036250565.1 of Sibynophis collaris. Classification (NCBI taxonomy): domain Eukaryota; kingdom Metazoa; phylum Chordata; class Lepidosauria; order Squamata; family Sibynophiidae; genus Sibynophis; species Sibynophis collaris. The sequence goes on along the minus strand of JANHFK010002879.1, from coordinate 114,907 downwards.
CCAATTCGAAATCAATCAACGTATTATTCTTGAATTACTGGTAAAATACAGTTTGCTACAATTTATTTGTGCTTAGTTGTGCCAAAGAAACTTTTAGTATTTTGCTCTGAAAGGAAATGTTTGCTTTGAAGCAGAGCATTTCTTGTTTGCCTTCCTGTCACAGCTGCACACAGGCTTTTGAATATTTTTTTTGTTTCAAACTGCATTTCCTCCCTATTTTTTTTTAAAGGCTGTATACTTGTAGCCCGTTATTTTACAGACACTTAAAGCAGGTGTGGTTTTGTTGTGTGTGTGTATTTGCATGTGGTGTTTCTTCACACATTCATATATGTATGAATAGCATATATATATACACTATGCTTGTGTGTATAACCCACATTCTTATGTATTCTGTATACATGTTACCTTGTGTACTTATTGCTCTTCTATATTGATCTTGCAAAAGGCTGTCAGATACTTTCATGTTCCTTTCCATTTTTGGAGAAGAGGACTATTGCTGTGGGCCTCCCTCAATTTCCATCCCCACATAGACTGTGTCCTATATAGTAACTGTGACAAGGTAAGAAGAGAGCTTTTCAATCACTTTACCAACAATAACGAAGGAGGGGGTCTGTATTTTTTCTTTGCAAGGAAGTAACACATTGTGTCAAAGTTCATTCTCCCCAAGTACTGTGTCCATGTGCCATTATATATTTGCTATTACTACTCAAAAAAGCAGCAGTATTTTGTATAGACAGAGTACAAAGTTTATAGCAATATTTTAGATTTTAGGGTATGTAATTCAGTTTTTCAGGAATATGAAAAATTACATAATAAAGAAAACTAAGGAGTTGACTTGTAAAGTCACACAGTGATAAGCAGTACTTAACGTTTTCAGATCATTTTTTTAAAAGCTTATGGAGTATGTAAGGCTATTTTAATATTCTAGAGATTATCAGTGTGAATGTTTTAAAAACATGGAGAAATTATTTTCTTCTTTAGAAGGCTTCTGTAAAACCCATTTTATAGTCCAAGCCTATGTTGCAGGAGGAACACAGATGCAACATCATGTAACACAGAAATGGTCCATTTGAAATATTTGCTTTTATTTCTTTACTTGCTATATTGCTTTATAGGCCAAGCCTATAAAACTGAGGAGTGTCTGCCAAGTGTCCTCAAAGACAATTTCCATGCTAAACACCTTTTATTTCAGCATGAACAGTGGTCAGAGATGATGGGATCTCTAGTCTTAATTTCTGAAAGACCAACAATTCCCTGTGTCTATTTTTTAAAAGATTAACTTTAAAAAGAGGAAATGGCCCAAACAAAATTTATGTGCACATTTTTGCTATTTGTCTCCTGTTTTTCAGATCAGCTCCTTACTGAAGAATGAGATTTGTTTATTTAAAACATTTGATACTCCATTTAACATTTTAGAAAGTTAAAAAGAATGAGTTAAAACATGCAACAATTCTACTTTCTACAAAACTGAAATGGACACGGACACACACACACACAAACACAGAGAACTCTGAAAAATACTAATGATTGAAACTTAAAGCAAATCTTAAAATTGGCTCAAGATCAGTGGTGTAAATAGCAGTATAGCAGTGATGGTGAGCCTTTTCGGCACTGAATGCTGAAAAGATGGCACGGAAACATCGCATGCTCATCAGGGCCATGCTCTGGAAAAGCTGAACTTCCGGGTTCTAGCGCACATGCGCTCCCAACGATCAGCTGGTCAGCGCACATGCACAGGCCAGTTTTCAGCACTGCTGCACGCGCAAAGGGATCACGCTCCAGAAAAGCCGAACTTCTGGGTTCTGGCATGCATATGCACCTGACAATCAGCTGGCTGGCACACATGTGCATGCCAGTTTTCGTCACTGCTGTGCGCATGAAGGATAGCTGATCATCATGCATGCATGCGTGCCAGAAACCCAGAAGACAAATAGGCAAAGCCATGCATGTCAGGCGACATGGCTTCGCGTGCCACTTTGGACACGCAGGCCATAGGTTCACCATCATGGCACTATAGCAATAGCACTTAGATTTATATCTCACTTCCTAGTGTTTTACAGCCCTCTCTAAGCTGTTACAGAGTTGCCCCCAACAATCTGGCTCCTCATTTTACTGACCTCAGAAGGATTGAAGGCTGTGTCAACCTTGAGCCAGTGAGAATTGAACTCCTGGCAGTGAGTTAGCTTGCTGTACTGCATTCTAACCACTGCACCACCACGGTAAATGTTTTGCATTGCCAGTGTAGTACAGCTAGTCCTCAAGTTACAACAGTTTGTTTAGTGACTGTTCAAAGTTACAACAGCACTGGAAAAATTGGTGCATGACCTTTTTTCACATAACCATTGCGGCATCCCCAGGGTCATGTGATCAAAATTTGAATGGTTGGAAACTAGTTCATATTTATGAACTAGTTGCAGTGCCCCAGGTTCATGTGACCAGCTTTTGCAACCTGACAAGCGAAGGCTACGAGGAAACCTAATTCACTTAACAATTGTGGCTAGAAAGGTCATAAAATGGGGCAAAATTCACTTAACAAATGTTCCCCTCAATAACATAAATTTTGGGCTCAATTAAGGTCTTAAGTCAAGGATGACCTGTATTGCATTTTGAAACATATTTTCAGATATGAATGACAAAAAATATTATAAATCAGTCAAGAAAGATTATACTTTTTATAACAAAACAACACTGCATTTTGTAAGAAGTGGTCTTCAAGCTTTGCATAGTATAGAAGAATCTACTTATAACCCTGTTTTCCCTCTTTCTCGAACAAAAGGCTTATGCAACATAATCAAAACTGTTTTTGAATGTTGAACTAGGCAAATCCAAGACCCAAATATGGGTAACAGCTTTGGAAGGGAGAAGAAATCAAGGTCATGCCTGGTTCTTTCTCTGACTGTATCAGATTTCTTTCTTCAAATAACTCGACTTGACTTGCTTGTCATCATACAGCCAATATCACATTCCTTAATTCTTAAAATACTTTGGCAGAGTAGGGTAGATAAAGGAAACCATTCAAGTAGTGATTTCTACATTTGATTTTGAACTATGGAGCCAAGAAAATTAAAACGATTATGCAATTAAAAGACACGCCAACACACCAACATGTAAGTACATACAGTATTCTGTCACCATTAAGTGTATTTCTATCCATTCAATGTATTAATAAATAATTTCTATGGTGAAGAATCATATTTACTTCATAAATTATTATAGCAAAATGGAGATGTGTGCGTTTTTTGATAATTCCTGCACCTCCCCTCCATTCTTTTCAGTTTATTCATTTATCTGAACTAGATCTGAGTCTTTATGTTTCTGAGGGTTACACAAATATGGAATTGGTTAAATGTATATTTTCCTGTTGAAAGAAACTTCTCTTATCAAAGGGAAACTTTCCTTTAGATCTTGATGTGCTTGGCTCTACTTCCTGAAGCAGCACCAAATCGTCCAGCATACTGTATTTTCCACTCAGTGCTCAATCTTATTCACACATTTAATTGCAGGACAAATGATTCCTAAAACTGGAAGGACTTCTTTCTATGCACGTGGAGAACTCCCTTCTCCCCGAACCAGTAGTGCTTAGCCCCCCAAGCTGTCCACTATTAAAACCATTTTTAAATATGCACAAGGCAGCTAGACATGTTGTGGAAAAAAGTTTCCCAAATGACAGTTTGCATTGCGAGAAGTGCTAGCTACCTCTCAGGTCAGACATATTTTTGTGAAACCTATCACACATTATGGAGGCTGATGTAAGAGTAAGGAAGATGACCTTGGCAGAGATTTGCAGAACCTATTGCCTAGTCAAAAGAGAATGAAACATTTTTAAAACCCTGAACATCCACGTAACAAATCAGTAGCAGTTCAGTTACATATCTCCCTAATTTTCTGTATTATAAGAAGGAGAGGGAGATATAATCAGAATTCCAAGTTTCTGCTTTTATAGTGGTTTATATAATCCCAATAAAAATAATTTTTATTTTTATAAAATTGCAGTCTCTGTAGAAACTAGGTGTCTAATTCAGTTGAAGCCATGTCAACCATTTCAGTGACTAGGAGCAAGAGGCAAGTCTTCAGCAGTTGAAAATGGCCAATAGGAGCTAGACAGAACTCAGCCCATATCTACCCTGCACACCAAATATTTCTACAGACATGATGTGTGCCAGAAATATGTTATAATACACACATACACACATAATACACTATATTAACAACCAGTTAATTGTGGCACCCTGTAATTATATTGATTTATTATGGCATCGGTTTTATCTGCGTGCATTTTGTAATCAAATGAAATTGGCAGTAGCATAGAAGGTATATAATTTGTTAGTTTTGAATTAATATAATTAATTGTTCCAACACATAATTATAACACTATTTCTCAGTCTCAGCAATTTTAAGATATGTGGACTGCAACATCCAGAATTTCCCAACCAGCATGCTGGGTGGGGAATTCTGAGAGTTGAAGTCCATACATCTTGTTCCTGAGATTGAGAAGCACTGTGTCATACACTGTTCTGCACAGCATCAGAGGTTCAATAAAACAATAAATAGTAATTAATGAACTTTTTTTTTTAATGTTAAAAAAAATCTAAAGATTTCTTAATCTTTAGAAGTTATTTTCCCACTAGCAACTTACATTGTTTCTGTGAATTTTACTGTAGCTAATTGTGGCTCAGAGGCATCCCATTAACTGTTTTTATAGGGCACGTTTTCATGACACAGCAACCTTTACTGTATTAGGTGGCAAAGTGTCTGTGTGTCTAAATTTGTCTTTAGCTTTCCCATTTTAAAATAGTGTTTTCCATCTTCCATAACCCTTGGAAAACAAATTATTAGTGATAATCCTATTCATAATCATAGTCATAATCATAATTTATTAAACCTACCTTGTTTTCCCCAAAATAAGACACCCCCTGATAATAAGCCCAAATCGGGCCTTTAAGTGCATGGCAATAAGGCCAAGCACTTATTTCAGGGTTAAAAAAAAAAAAAAGACAGGGTCTTATTTTCGGAGAAACACATTGTGTCTCCTGCCTCAATGGATCCAGGCGACTCACAACAGTCAAATTAAAAAATAATAATATTACAGTCAGCAGTTGGCCTTTCCTGACCTTTTATTGGCCAGTGGAGCCCGCTACCAGCCTGCACCCTCTAATCACTAGTCCCTGTCTTGCAGGATCAATTTGCCTTGCGTTGCAAGAGAAACTAGGAATCAGTCCATGTCATGCCTTCCTGCACTTTACAAAACAGTATCCAGACATTGCTCATGCTCCTTATGGACATTTATCTTGAAGATGGGTAGACTTGTTATTAAACAAGTAATAGATCTCTTAACAAGCTGCCGGAGCTCCTCCCACAATCCACCAAGTTGTCAACTCGGCTCTTTCTTGCCACAAGTCGTCCAGAAGATGGCCAGTGATACAGTGAAGAAACAGCAAGTCACCAATAGCGACTTCAAGCAATTCTTAAGACTATTTGCTATAAAAATTGAGAAAACTTAATGTGACTTTGAACATTCTGGGCAAATGTGACAACTATACGGCCCAACATTCACTAAACTTTCAGATATTCATAACATATTGCCTGGGATTATAGCATGTGAACGCTGATACCATGTTTCAGACATTATTTATAAATGAAAATGTCCAGTCTTTTAGAATAAGTTTGTTGTTTGTTGTTAGTTGTGAAATCATGTCCAACCCATTGCAATCCCATGGATAACTTTCCTCCAGGCCTTCCTATCTTCCACCATCCCCAGAGACCATTTAAGCTCATTAGAATATTTAGTACTACTCAATATCTTGCATCTCTAGAGAAACTTGGGTAACGTCTTGTCAGAATTTGCAGATCAATCCAATTTCTAAATTTTGGAAATGAAAGCTATTTTCTTTATATGCTAGTACATTCTAAAATTATGTATTAAAATCCTGAAATAGAATCTCTCCAACTATCTTGTTGCTTGCTTTCTGTCTCAACCAGGAATATTCCTCTTGACAGCACACTCACTCATCAGCTCACCCAGAGGTGTGGTTTAGATATTTCCTGTCAGTAAAGTCTGATTAACAAAAACATTTTTTTTAAAATCACAAGCCTAACTTTGACAAATGAACAACTAAACTTGATATCTTTTTCCTTAATTGCCAAAATAAATGTATCTACATTATTGTTTATTTGCCGTAGTACCTCAGATTGAAGCCAAATTGTAAACACTTGAAAAGAGTTAAAAATCTATTTGAAATAGCTCTTCCTATGCTATGGGCTTAACTTGTCTTTAATAAAATGGTAATTTATAGTACAATGGACTTGCGTTTTCCATATTACCTCTGTCAAAGAGAAACAGATAGATCCTGAGTACTTGCTTGTGTCTCTTTTCTGTTCCTTTCAACAGCACTCTGGAATCCAGATGTGAGAGACAGCTGTTACACCAAGCTCATTACACCAAGACTCATTTTTGATCTCAGCCCTCATTATGCTTAGGCTTTAAAACAAAATATTTTCTTGTTTCTTGTTAAGAAACCTTTATTTTGAACAGGTGCTGTAAAAAAGTCCTAAATCCATAAATAAATCAGGATTGGATTCTCAGTTTTTATCACTCCCTGATAGAAATTAGTACTGGCCCTATTCTGGTAAGGAAGAAGTGTGCAATGTGCATGCTTGTAAATTGTTATTGTGCCACATCTGGAATTCACTTTGATATTTTTCATCTCAGCATGATAACTTCTATTGACACATGCCAGTTTTATCAATTTCACATTTAGGCACTTTTCAATTCACAGAGAAGAGAACTGTAAGGCAAATCCACTATATTTCAAAATGAAAACTTAAGAACCGGATGAGCTGTAAGCAAGCTGAGGCTTAACTGGAAACTGGCATGCAACGCAACATTTAGATCAGAAGAACATTTCTGCCCTCCAGAAACAGCTTTGCTCAAACCACATTGCCCAGGAAAAGGAAATGATGGTCTCTTGGGCAACCTCTGAGGAAGAAGCAATATGCCACACATCTCTTTGTTTAGGGTTTAATAGCACAAGGAAGTCATTTTAGTTGCAGTTGCAGAGTCTGATCTTCATCGTAAAGGGTTGAAATGGATCATGGAAAAACTTTCTATGACATGCCAATGATAACTAAGAGTAGTAAGATAAAAGTTTTGTTTCCTCTATTCTTCATGAATAGAGTTTCTATGGTTTGAAATACACTGTAATTATGTTTATTATTAAAATTATTATTCCACTGGCATTTACATTATTTGAGATTTTTAAAATTGTGACAGGTAGAAATCCAATATATAAAATAATCCAAAATGAATTGAAATCCCCCTTTCCCCTCTGAAGTTTTCATCTGAATTTCCAGTAAATTACACTGATATCATTACTTCCTTTTGTCCTTCTGAACACATCTGAGAATCCAGTGCCAGAAATTTCTGCTATAGCAGGTACTCATGCAATCAAAATACTACTCTCTCATCTAGTCCATAGGATGGCTTTTTGATCTTGCTTTTAATCTGCTTTATATTCCTGTTATGGGTTTTGATTTTAAGCTGTTTTAATATTATTTCCAGCCAGAGTTTATTTGATTTCATCATCCCACACCTACTCACTAGGATCTTGCTATATCAACCATGTGATTGTTAATTTTTATGTGTTATATTTTGAATAGTATCTCAGCCCTTTCAGAGCTAAAAGGAAGAATATAATTTTTTAAAAAAACTATAGATCATTGAAAGCTCTCTGTTACCCAGTTCCAAAGCACAGTTTTCAGGGTTTGATTAGTGACACTGGATTTTAAATCTCTCTTCTGTGTGATTTGCCAAGTATATCAGAATTTTTGGTCATGGCAATTTCACACTTGCCATGCACACTTTTGTTGAAGCCCTAGAGTCACAAATTACAGAACTGCTAATGGGTAGGTATTACCATCGTATTCTGGATGCTTTCAACTGACCTCCTGTGAAAGAAATGCATATCTATTTCTCCTGTTAAATATTAGATTGTAAGCATATCAAGGCAGTGATTCTCTTGCTGTGTGTAATGCCATAGCACTGATGGTTCTATAACAAATTAATCACAATAAAAATAATAAGCTTGATCATACACAGGAGATGTTATTCAAATATTCTACTTGAAAAATATTCAAGTTTGTTTGGTACAGAATCAGTGTTTTAGTAGTTATTCTCTATCAGACTCAATTTCATTGTAAATTATAGCCAATTACTATTTATTACCTTTGATGCATGGAAGTTGAGTCATGGCAACTTTTCTTTTTTGGTTTGAAATGTTTTGCTGTTAATCCTCTAGCTGCGGTCTGAGTCTTTGATGTATTAATTTCAATTTAGTGCAATGTTAAGTTTACCTCTCACTGATTGTATTTTTACAATGCATAACTGATGTAGTTCCAATTTACTATTTATGGGAAATTTAACTTTCTATTCATGCATAAAAGTCTTAAGCCACTTAGTGGGTATCTTATACTAGCATCTGGAACTTCCTTAAAAAGCTTTGTGAGCAGAACCACTCATTTTTGTTTTCATACTCTACTCCTTATTTCAAGATGTCTGATGTCCCAACCAGCATCTTCAACAACATAATCTATATTATTTTGCTCACTTGTTAAATTGTAGTTGATTGTAGCTGCTATACATAAAAATATGTATCTGCACACACCCTTTTGTATGATTGCTGTTTTTACCAAACCAATTTAGGTTAGTTAGGAATAAAAGATTTGGGAAAGGATTCATAAATCAGGAACTGTAATATTCCCCATTTATAAAGAAATAATCAGTTAACTAGCAGCCATGTAATTAAACAATTGGCTTGTATTCATCAGAGAAATTCATAGGGAATATTTGGCTGTAAAATTAAAGAAAATTTAAGGACACATTTTCTACATAAAATATCACTTTTGTTTTGCTTTATTTTTGGCCATTCTGTCTTCATATACTGGTCCATTCTCACAGGCCTCATAGCTGTGCATATACCTCACTTCTCTCAGGGAAGTACTTTACACAAGAACTTTTTTGTCTTTACACAAAGGGAAAAAACAGTCCAATCTATCAAAAACAGCACCACAAATAACAGATTAGGAACACAAATTAAAATAGGGAAGAAAATGGTAAGTGAACACCTGTCTACCCTAGATGAGTTCAAATCACCAGGAGCGGATGGATTACACCCCAAGGTTCTGAAGGAACTGGCAGACGAGATCTCAGAACCACTGAACTATATCTTTCAAAGA
>JANHFK010002879.1:90207-102786 GCA_036250565.1 Sibynophis collaris | reverse complement strand
TGATGTCTGGCGTGTTGTGTTCTAAATGACGGTCTGTCTGTATTTTAAAGTCCCACAAGATCTTTACCTTCTCATTTCTCATTATTATTATTATTATTATTATTATTATTATTATTATTATTATTATTATTATTATTATGTAATTTTAAAAAAATTATACAATATGGGGAACTTTAAACAGTCTTACAATGAAACTTTAATGCCCAAAAATAAAGAAAAACTAATTTGGTAATCTGTCAATGGTATTCCAGGACTACAAATGAGCATTATTTGGGGGTGGGGTCATTTTCAAGAATTCATTCTAAATAGCTATACAGCTATTGCAATTACTAGGTGTACATTAATTCACTATATTTACAGGAAATTTCCTTTAATGATGGTTGGTCATTTAATCTAATGTAGTTTGACGACGTTATGTTTTGCTTCTGAGACTGCAATCTGGCAGCTTCACTTTTTCCCCTCATATAGAAAATAATTCATTATATATATTTGGCTTGGCAAGTCACAGATTTTACAGATCTAGTTTAGATAAATCCATTCAGTCTTTTTTTTTAATCCAAGTTCATTATGGATTTTCATGGAATCAGAACCATGTAATTAGCCAGTACCTGAGCCACCAACACTACTAGTTAACACATCCCATTTTCCTTGCATTGAATTCCTCTTTACTGTGTACCATAGTATGTGGCTTATTAGAGGGGAAATAATAAAACCTTTACTTGTTATATAAGAAGAACTTTTATTTCATTAGAAAACTTGGTATCAAGAGGCATAGTAGAAAAACAGCAAAGCAAAAAAGCAGGAACATGATGGAAGAACCAAAGACATGGAAAAGCCAGTTAGATTTCACTGATAACGATTTATGCTGACTTGCATATTTTTATGCCATGCACATTAAGTTTAGAAAATACACAAAGTCAGTATTCCTTTCACATAGCTTATTAATGTAGCTAAGGCACTTCTGTTTTATAAATAATATTGTTTCCACTTGCACTTTCTCCTCCTCTTTCTCATTTTGTGATTATAATTTTTATCATTCTATCTTTTTCAAATAATCTATCTCAGTTAATGAAATAACTAAAATTTAATTTGTATTCAAACAGTACTCAAGCAATTCATGGATATTTTACAATCATTTCATTACACTCAAAGTACACACAGATTTCAAGAGCTACAACTTTGTTTTTACAAGATCAAGTGATACAGTATATTTAATCAAATATTTGATATTCTTATTGATATAAAAACTATTGAAGAATTTATTAAACATTTTCCCATTGCTAATGTTAACATCCTGCTTTATTTAAAATAGTTTGATGTACTGTAGTTGCTCCCATAAAAATACACATACATTTAAATTTTATATTGTTATTAAGCAATATAAGAAAACATAATGAGCCAGGATATTATAATTATAATTTAGATTTGTTTTTATTACAAATGTAAAGAGAGCAAAAATAGAATAAAGGGATGGAATTTTGGAGGTCTTCTAGTTCAACCTCTTGCTTAGGCAGGAAACTCTATACCAGTGATGGCTAACATTTCCCGAACCGAGTGCCCAAAGTGCTAAAACCCCCAAAATGCAATGCATTCATGACATACGCCCCGTCCCTGTGCATGTGCACCGGACCCCCGCACATCACCTCCACACGCTTCCTCCGCGTATGCGCAGCAGAGACCCAACGATCAGCTGGCCGATGGGAGGCGCTCGTGCATGTGCAGAAAAGCTGAACTGGGGCAACGGCTCATGTGCCCACAGAGGGCGCTGTGTGTTACCTATGGCACATGTGCCATAGGTTTGCCATCACAGCCCTATACCATTACAGATAAATGGTTATTCAATCTCTTCTTAAAAACTTCCAGAGTTGGACCATTTAGAACTTTGAGGCAAGTTGTTCCACTGATTAATTGTTCTAACTGTCGGGAATTTTCTCCATAGTTCTAGGTTGCTTCTCTCCTTGGTTAGTTCCCACCCATTGCTTCTTGTACTGCCTTCAGGTGCTTTTGAGAATAGCTTGACTCCCTCTTCTTTGTGGCAGTCCCCGAGATATTGGAACACTGCTATTATGTCACCCCTAGTCCTTCTTTTCGTCAAACTAGACATACCTAGTTTCAGCAACCATTCTTTATATGTTTTAGCATCCAGTCCCCCAATCATCTTTGTTGCTCTTGCTGTTAAATCAACATATGCATAACATTAAATATGGATTGACTAGTTCATACAGAAATGCTAAATAGCAATAGAGCAAGATCCAATTCTCGCAGGGAATTTCACAGCACCAAGCTAGTACGTTGTGTAACACAAGGAATCTGTGAATTCTAGTAATACATTTCTCTCAATACACCTCTTATTTACTTATTTGTTTTAAATATTTTTTATCATTGCCAATCTTAAGAAACAGATTATTGTGTGTTTCACAACAGCAATAAAAACCAAAGGCAACAAAAACAATAACATTCAAACACAAACCTAGTGACCCAGCCATCCAGCAAGCCATCTCAAAACCTGGCCTCCCTCTATTCTGGTACTTGGGAAAAGAGCCAGCTCTTAACAATCTTGCCATAGGCAATTTTTGCTATTTGTGCCATAGGTTCGCCAACAAGACACTAGACCTTGAAAGTATTTTTAGACCTTTGTTCCACTATTTTTGTTACAAAAACCACATTCTTCTTTGCCATTCTTTTTAATAAAGTAATAAAGTGCAGCGTTTTAAAAGTGGGGATTTGCCTTTCATTTTATATTGTTATTTATACTCTTAGCAATTAAGAACAGCTATATGGCAATAAGCATATAGTAAATGCAGAATAAAAATCCATAATATAAAATTAAATATCGTGCAGTGAAAGCAAATATAATCATAATAAAACAATGTTATTATCTCATCAGATTTTCCAAAATAATGTAATTTTCAAGAATTTACAGAAATGTGATAGCATAGTGTACGGTAATGTTAGGATTAAATTTGCAATTAAAAGATTTAAACAAAGATTTCAAAAAAGCATACTTTCTTAGGTCCTTACATTCTGGATACATCTGCTTACTGCATTTTTCATACACCTCTGTCTTCTTACATCTTCTTTTCATTTCATGTTCTCCTTTATATGCTATCATTCCATTTTTGTCAAATTAAGCTTGGAAACTGCACTGCAGTCTAGAAATTTGGAGGCAATAGGATTTTCAAAAAAATGGAATTTCCAATGATCTAGTTAATCTTATAGGTTAGGTCTGTTAGTACAATGCTTATAAGGATCTTCAGAAAGATAAATCCCTTGTCTTCTGCAACCAACTTCTCAGATTGCTGAATGTGCAGTCCCTTCTTTGCCATATTTTAAAGTTCATACTAGCTATTTAATTTTTTAGAATAGCTATTAAAATAGACAATTGTCTCAATTTATTCACAGTATTTTGAAGGCTTGTCCTCCAGTGTAATGAAGAGTTTTTCTATGGGATATCATAGCACATTATATGAGCATAATGTATTTTATGGAGAAAAATGATCATGTAACAAATATACTGTATTTCTAGAAGAGCATTAAATAGTTGGAATAAAATTTTGATGTCACGGTTCCTAATGAATTTAACAGCCAGGTTATCATTTAAGATGTAATCAACAAACATTTTAAATGTTACTAGACATATCATAGGCATGTGCCTAAGTCACATCAGCATTTATTTTAAAGCAACAGCTAAGGCCATCACTTACAGTAGATCACTGCACCAGTTGGTATAATAATCTTCCAAAGAAAAATATGACAGCTTTAGGTGGTACTATCTGCTGATTTGAAGCAATATCCATCCATTTTGAGTTGGCCAAAACCTATATTGGCATAGAATTTTTGACCCCTCTCCTATTCTATGTCTGCTTCCAAGTATTGCTGTCGATTCCTTCCAAAATAATGGGTAACAAAACCTAACAGGGTTTATATACCTTGGGTGGGCCTTGGACTGTGTCAAAATAAGGAGACTTCTACACACAGTTAAAATTGATTTAAAGTCAACTCATGGATTGAGGATCAGATGAAAATAATGTCATAGGTTCACACTACCAAAAAGATGTGGTCAAGTTAGGTCCTTAGGTGCAAATGTAAAAGCCCCAAAGAAGAGAGGTCAGTTGTGGGAGGGAAATATGGCATGGAAAATGAGAAATTATGGAAATATTCCTGCCAAGTGAATCAGTTGTGTTCATATGCAGAATAACTAACGAAAAGGCTGCCTTGTGTGGGCTAGTTTCTTGGTGAAATAGTACACATTAAACATTTTTTCTTTGATTCTTAACAATTTTACAACTTCAACGTTTAGTAGTATTTTTCCCTTGACAAACAAAATTAGAGACAAATAATGGGTTTTAAATGTATATAGGGTCATCTAAATTCCAAAACAAATTTTAACAAAAAATTGTTCTCATTGAAATTGGGAAATATTATTGTTTGGCAAACTTTAAATCTGAGCAAATAAAGATAAAGTGATACTTACATTAATATAATCAATTATTTAAGCGTGTGTTTGAAATTGCCAGAGACAATGCAAAAAAGAAATGCTGACAGCAATCAGCAGAAATATGCATATAAAGCCATCAAAATACTGCTTTCTATGAGGTAGTCAAGAAACTTATTGAAATGAAACTTTATTTAAACGAAAGGAAGACAACCTTGGATATAAGATGAAATCCTCCTCCTGAAAAAAAGATTGGTCAGAAAAAGTCTTAAATATACACAAAAATCTGATACATGGTCTGGCATTTTTACCTTGTCAACTAAAATTATCAAAACTATTGGAGACAGTTATTTTCCCTAAAAAGATCTACACATAAATACATATGGTTGTCCCTGTAGGTATACAGCTTCAGATAGTTTGACTTATGACAACTGAGACCAGAATTTCTGCTACTGAGTAAGGCACTTTTTGTGAATCATGCACAATTTTTGACCTTTTCTTGCCATGGCTGTTAAGCAAATCACCTGTTATTAAGAGAACATGGTCATTATGCAATTCTGGCTTCCCCCATTGAATTTGTCAAAAACTGGTTGGGAATGGTGCAAATGAAGATCACATGACCCCAGAACACTGCAACTGTCATAAATACATGCTGATTGCCAAGCACATGAATTTTGATCACACAACTGTGAGGATGCTGTGATGGTCATAAGTGCAAGGAACGGTTTTAAGTCACTTTTTCTCAGTGCTGTTGCAACTTTGAAGGATCACTAAATGAATGGTTGCAAGTCAAGTAGTCCTCATTTATTGAGTGCCTCGGGAAACAGCTGTTATGATGATAAAAAATCCCCACGTTTATTACTTTTACTGCCGTTCGTCAGCTAATATCCATTTTCCTAAGCCACCCACCCCACAGAGTGCCGAAGCTATCTCCTCCTGGGCTGCTTTTGTCCACAGCACATTATGTCCCTAAAAAGTGCTAACTGAAAGTTAACACGCCTCACTCTGTGACCTCATTTGATTAGATCCCTCTTCCAGCTCATGCTGTTGCCTGACACTGACAAGATCCTAATCAGTTTCATACACAAGACTTTTCTTTGCCTCCTAAGCAACTTGCATCTCACAACCCAGAGCATGCTAGACCAACAGCTGGTGCTAGTGCATTCCTTTCCACATGTATTCCCCACTATGTGTCTGCTTGTTTTCTACTTACATGACACTGAGAATGGCAACCTTTCTGTCACGCTCTATTCCAAGGGAGATACATTATGCTGGGGATGAATCACTTTAGCCCATCTTATTCATGTATGTTGCCACAGAAACTAGGTTAAGAGATTTTGGTTGAAATAATTTTTTTTGTTTACTAGAGAGAGATAGTAATAGATGCCTTTTTAGGGTAACCTGCCTTCACAAGATTTACTGTCTAATAAATCCTACTGAATTGTGCTCTTATTTGCAGGTATGTGGGTTTTTGGGGAAAAAAGTATGCACATAATAATGATTCAAAGTACATTAATTCATTGACAATCTCTTGAGGACTGCATTTAATGTTGGCTAATCTGACTGACAATGCTCCTATCCCTGTGGATTCAGAGAAGATACTTTGGGGGTTGAAAGATGTTGGTGTGCATGCTCATGAGTGTAGAAATATGGTCAAGTCCAGGGTGACAACCAGAAACAGCTGGGACAGGAGAAGGGGTTTAAATTCCACTTGGCTTCTTGGTGGCAGATAGAGCACTGCAAAGTGGTCGAAGTGAAGCCTTACTTGTTCCTTTGGAACATGGCCTAGTACTGGGCCATGGCATATTCGCAACCAGGTCGTGGGCCAGCGCATAGGCACACGCATGCAACTTGACTTGCACAAGTGGCGTGCCAGCGTACACGCACATGTAGCAGTTTGCACTTAGTTGAGCTGAGTGTGCATGCGCACTGGCCCGCCACTTGCACGGCCCAGTTCCTCTCCCCCCACCAGCCCGGCTACCAGGCTGCAAAGGTTGTGGACCACTGCTTTAGAAGATCTAGCCAATCGGGCTGATAAGTTGCAACAGAAGCATTCCTAATTGTTTTCATACTTTGATGCTGGGTTGAGAGATTTCTGTGCGTTTGCATCTGTGTGAAAATGTATGCAGACAAAGGGTGTCTGTTACTTTGAAGAACTTAATTTTGCTCCTCTCCAATGTCAAATTGGTCCAAAATAAAGCAGAAGTCATCTATGATTTGATTGTGGATGAAAAAAATTACTTGATTTTTCTATGAGAGACATTCAGGGTACCGAGTACTCTGCAGGAAGTGGTGTGATTATGATTCATAGAGTTTATCAGGGTGCCTGTGAAAGACCTGGTTCATACGGAGGTTGTACAGCTGGAAATAGATTTGGGGTTTTGTTTGTCTACCAGCTCTACACTTGTGTAATAGAATAGCTCATTGAGCCAACAGTTTTCCTGCCTTGTAGTTAGTGCTGGAGACCTCCATGGTTATGATGTTCAGGGATATCCACATTGGACTGGTTTGTTTGAGCCATTGCAATGTACATCTGTCCCAGTTGGGAACAGGACCAACATAAAATATTATCTTATCAATAACTTTGTTTTTAATCAGAGATGTATTCCATAAGTGGGGAAACCTCAGGTTTTCCTGTTGTTATGACTGAACCACCTCTGCAGGGAGATTGGTCTAATTAGGATGGCCTAATATAAAAAGGTTTTGCATCAAATTGGATTCCATGAAAACTAGGAAGTGTTTGGGACTGAATTCACTAGAGATTTCTTGATGCCACGGTTGGTACCTGGAAGAGGAACTTCAGTAAGGCTGTTAACACAATTGTACCAAGTGCTCTCTCTGAACCACTTCAAAACTTGTCCTATTGTACTGGGGCCATCTGATTTTTAATTTCTTGATTCCAATAAAGGAGACTATTTGTAGCTCAGGATTGAAATGAAGGTTCCTTGGTGCTCTCTGAGTTGGTTGTTTTCTTGCAGACATTTCATTACCTCAACTAGGTAACATCATCAGTGCACCAAGTACCCCTAACGTTTTGATTTTTTTTTTAAATTGTAAACTGCTTAAAGACTATGGTATTTATTTTAAAATAAGAGTTTTAAAAATTTATGATGTTTGAACATTGTATTCAGAGCAATTAAAAACTTGGCTATGTGGAGGAAAAATGCTTTTACTGGAATGTTGGAAACAGTATTAGATAATAAGCGATAATTTAACATTTCAATTTTTTTTTAAAAATCACCTGAAATGCCAACATCATACAACATTGTAACTGCCAAATGTTTGAAGAGGAAAGTTTTAAACCTGGAAAAAGTTCTAGTCCACATCTCTTATGAGAATTTCGGGGGTTCCAGACCTCCTTTATTCTCATTTCTCCCCAAACTATTTGCCATAAAATCCCTCTGCATGCATAGAGACTCTTCAACAATTGAAGATCCTGATTTTTCAGAGTCCCCATTTGTACGAACAGCCTCAGACAATAGAGGTTATTTCTGTAAACACTCACCTTTCTAATAGCTTACAAAACATTGTTGGACCAGTGGTCCAAAAAGGATGATTAGATGATACCACTTCCCCATTTTCCTCCCTTCAGTGCAACTACTTGCTTACTTCTGAATATAAGAAACCTTCCCTTCTACCTCCAATTCACAAGTAGGCATCTTTTTTTTTTTAAAAAAATGTTTTTATACCACTTTTCATTAAAATAATGAAAAAAATAAAGCTCTGCTTTTAAAAATACAATACGCTTTTAGTATTTTAGCAATTATTCAATGTAACACCCATCCCCAGACAATAATTTACAAATTATCTCTCAGTGTGTTTTTCAATGTAGCATTTTAGAACTTATCCATTTCATCACATTATTCTGCTGAAATTTGGTCAAACTCTCTATTTGACACTGTGATAATAAAATTTCATTAATGAAATTTTGAATTCTGTTATTAATGCAGTTCTTGTTTTTAATTAAAAAATTGTTTTAAATGCACGGGGCCTTTTACAACAGCCACTTTTTAGAAGGATCTATTCTTGTCAAATCATATACATGGAATTATCTAATGTGATAAACAATTTTATTAGAAACCTGTTTCCAGAACAATTTTAACTGTACAGTAACTTGACAAAGCAAAATGCCAGAAGAGGAAAAAAAGGATGGAAATTATTGAATTACAACCAGGAAATTCACTGTGAAGATCTCAACAAAGGCAAAGGTCTTGAGCAAAACTCTGTGAGTGATTTTGTGGAGTTAGATATACATTTAGAGCATAAATAAACAATGTGAAGAGAAATCAATGTGGAGAAGCAACATCAACATGAACATTAAGCATCACTGTTGAATTATGAACTTTTTGGTTGAGGTAGTACTTTTAATATGCTATGGATTCAGAAGGGTAATAAAGGTAATGTTAGGAAAACAGGTGTAAGTCCCTCCCCCCATAACATGAAGTTTCACAAACAATAGTAAGAGCACGTATATATTGCAATTTTATTTCTTCTGCTCAAACAAAACAGCGTTAGCATTTAAGAAATTTTAAAATGACACAGTATGGTAAAAATAGCAGAGAATTAACTGAGAAACTCAAAAAGAAGTAAAACTAAATGCATGAAATTGTAACATTCATTAATGTTTCATCTTCAGTTTTGATTGACACTTGATGCTTGCAAACCTTTTAAACAATGAACTTTTTTCATGACAACTCTGAAGAGATTTCAGCACCAGCACTAAGATTTGTACATTCAGTTTGTATTCAATTGACTTATTAGCCATTTGTGTATGATAGGACAGGTTTATCACAGATCAGATCACAGTGTTGAGGAAAGCATTGCCTTCCTGGAATTAAAAGTGATCCCCTAAACCATATTCAGCTTAAGGCATCTACTTACAAAAGCACAGGAACCATCATTACATTTTCAAAGAAGAATTATTAAAAGAATCTAATAACCTGTAGCTAATTTTACTTACAGGATTATCTGGCAATGGCATAACTGTCACTATTACAGCCTGATTTAACAGTTTAACTAAACTGAGATTCCTGAAATGGTTCAGTTCAGGATCATGTTAATTATGCATGTTGAAAGACAAGGTCTCAGTTTCATTTTTTCTTTTTCCCTTTACACAGAACTCATTAATTTTAGACCAAGGCACAAAACGTTTAGTGCATTAACCAGTTTCATTCACAATCTAGTAACTTAATGTTCTTACCTTTGGACCACTTACATGTTTAAGATTCTTGCGAGCCCATCTTTGAATTTTCTTTACAAACAAAATCAAACATGATTTCTGACAGGAATAAGCATTTTAGCTTATACTGTTTAAACATACATTACTTTCGAAAGATGAAAATGCCTCCTCTTAATTTCAAGCAATTATTTGCTTTGAGATTTAAATGCCTTCAATTAAAGAATATGGAAAAAATAATTTAAAGCCATGGCCACTGATTACATGTTATAAGCCATATTTCTGTCTTATACAAAGAGGGAAAACAAGACTGTTTCTCTGAAAACAGCCAAAATGGGCTGTTTATTTGCTTTGGTGTTCAATACTCAGGGAGGATATGCTAGTTAAAGCTTTCTTGTAAACTAAACTGGATGTTAACTGAGTAAATTAAGAAAGCAAATAATTAAATTCAAACATTATTTTGAAATCAACATAGATCATAAAATCAGTATTCCACTATTGCAACATGGAGAATTTAAGATGTAATCAGGAATACATATAATTTTTCCAAATCACAAAACAGATTACACACAAAAGTTTAAAAAATTGTAACGCAAATGTATAAATGGGGAAGGAGATAAAACTGGATATGTGATTTTTCTTCCCTCTAAAACTAGATTGCTACATCAATTCTTAAGACTTTTTCCATTTTTTCCACATGTCAATATTTAATTGTGAAATAAAATCCAATCCATGGTGACAAAAATAGGAGCAACCCAAAAAATACCAATTGAGTAATACTTTTCCCCCAATCCCATTTCTTCTCACTTTACTGACAGTGATCATTTACAAATTCAGGTTAAAACAAACTTTGTTAAGGTCAGTGATGGAGAAGGGTAGAAAAATAACACATGAATTATTTTAGGATCATACCAAAATTTAATTCAATGAACAAATGTAGGTAGCCAATGTGAAAATAATATGCTATTACTTTTCATTGCCTGTTTTAAAAATTTCTTCTAAGTATTATCCTGACGCTTAATGCTTAACTTTATATCAAGCTGAAAAAAAGAAGCAAAAAGCAGGGTTTCAAGAACTGCTACTGAAACATTACTAAGTTTGAAATACAAATGAAATGATACAAAAAGTATTAAGTACCTGGTTCTATTTAACATGTTTACTGATAAATCACATTTTCCTTATTATTACACATGCATGCAATATAAGGAAAAATAGTGCAGCAATTAATACAAATTGTTTAAATAAAAAAGTTGCCCCAATTCCCAACCCAACACCTCCCCAAGTTTGCCTGGGCATTAACTAGGCCTTATTGTAAAAAGGCTATTTAATATTTGTGGCATGCAAGAATGGTTTAAATTAAAAGCCAACTCTGTGGTTATTTATGTTACAAAAATGTTTGCATGCATAAATCTTAAAAGCTCAAAAACCTATGGTAAGTCTATAACAATCTAACAATTTACATTTGATCGTATTGATTTGTATTCAGGAGAAGTCTCAGATTTGGTAAAGCATATCATTTTAGGAAGGCATCTATATCTTTATAATCTGGGCAGCATTTGCATTTTTCTTTAAAAAACTTCATGAAGGCTAATCAGAGAGGCTTGCTTATCCTAAGAATCCAATATTCAATATACCATGATATTCTGGATCTCTCATTCATCAATATTGGGTTTTACAGTTTCTATTCTGTGAATTGAAGTCATGCTTTGTTTTTAATCAAGGAAATATCTAATGCGATAGGAAGACTACCTGAGATACAGTTGTATGTCAATCTCACTTGCTAAATTCTTTACTAAGAAAACCTCTCTGAAAAGCCTCCTTAAGTTTTTCTCCTTTTAAAAAACTTAATACACTGTAAATATGCAGCTTCAATATTGATATGAAACATTTCAATGCACCTGCCTAACAGGCTTATGATTTTCTGCATAAATCATTGCCACAATTTAAGACTATTTTCCATCTTGTTGAAAGTCAGAAAACAGCAGCAAAAGGAAATAGTGTATCACCATATTGTTGTCTGAAAGTTCAGAATCTTGTTTTCTCCTTCTTTCAAGAATATTTTTCCATTATCTTCCAGTAGCTCACAAAATGTAGCTGATTTTGTGCAAGACCAGTGGTCCAAACATCTTAGTCCTAATCTTTCTACACTGTATTCGACTTGTTCAGTTCTTGTCGAATTGCTGATTTGAGCAATGGGAAGGAAAAAAGAACAGTCTGTTAACTGATGAAGAAAAATGTGAACTGATACTTTTGAAAAATGTGTCTATTAAAATATTAAATATTTAGATAGCACCCCAATATTACTGTATCATAGGATTCACAATATTTATATGTTTGATTTATCAAGTAAATAGAAAATGAAGTGGGAAGATTGTAGAACACTATATTTTGACAAATATCAGTCTTTATTTTAGGGATTATGTTCAAACTGAAATTTGATTAAAACTGAGAGACAAAAACATAAAAACAATTATTCAAGATACATAGTAAAGTGAACTGAGTAGAAGAGGCATGAAAACATGAAAGGTAAATTTGAAAACATATTTAGGCTTATGTTGCCTAAGAATAATTATGACTATATATGGAAGAAAGGTTTTAGGGAATCTATTTATTTGCTACTACTGTTCATAGGTATCAGTGATGGAAATCCAACTGATTACTGTTGTTGCTTCTGCTAGCCTCGGTGTGGCTGCAATATAGTAAAATATAAAAGGATCAATTAAAAGGATCATTTGAGGGGAAATGATGTCTGTAAAATCCAAGTGATGTAAGTGATGAAAATGTACATAATATACATTTTTGGATAATCTACACACATTTCACATAAATTACAGTATAAATGTATTGCCTGATTTGCCAAAAATAGCATTTTTCCATTATTTCAGAATAAAATCCAAACTTAATATTCTATCCACTACATCAGAAGCAAAAATTGAGCTGTTTTATCTATAATTGTACTTAAAATTGT
>JANHFK010002879.1:60632-71314 GCA_036250565.1 Sibynophis collaris | reverse complement strand
CCAGCCTGGATTTCAAAAAATATCCAAAAAACAAATAAAAGGGGTGAGGGGTGGGGCCAACCAGTGATGGGGCAGGGAGCCGCAGCAGAGGGCCCAAACAGCCATATGCGTCTCTGGAGCTGCGTGTTGCGACACCTGAGTTAGACTTACATATTCATCAAATGTAGAGAGATCTATGGAGTAGATAAATGATTTTTTTTAAAAAAACTTCTAAATCTTCCAAAGATTTTAGAGCACATTTAAAGGATTTAATCATATATTTAGCTCTGCAGGAAATATTTTATACTTTTGAAATAATAAAAACCCAAAATGCTACTGGGACAGAAAGGAGTTCCATCAAATAGGCAGAAAAAAGATTATCCTATTTTGTTAACAGTGGTATACTGAAACTTTACATAAAGGGATTCTGCTTTTATGTTATAATAAGGCTTATTTAGTGGACATTCTAAAAAAAGGAAAAAAGATCCTTTGAATTGTTCAAGTTATTATTTGATACTATTGTTAAATTGTAAGATTTTGACAAATTTTACAGAAGGTAAAATTCATGCAGCACCATCTGGCTTAATGAAAGCCTCTCATAACATTAGATTATTGGTAACTGTTAACAAAGCATTGTATTCTGAAAATAATGAAATAGCCTATTGGCTCTGAAAGACTTTCATATGGTGTTCTGTCAACGAACAATTGTTTTTTCTGAAGATTCAGAGATAATATATATCAAAGATTTACCCGTCGTAAAGTTTAATGATACACATACACACATACACACCACTTCAGTCATTGGGATTCCCTGTAGATAGATAACTTTATTTTGATCTATAATCAGTTTCAAAAAGATATAAGATATAGCTGTAGAGAAATAACATACTTAAGTATAAATAAAATAATTCAGCATTATACTCAAAGGAGAGCCAGTTTGATGTAATGGTTAAGACAGACTAGAAACAGAAGACCCTGCATTTTAGTCCTACTTTAGGCAAAAAGCCAGCTGGGTGATCTTGGGCTAATCACTCTCTCTCAGTCCTAGGAAGCCTTTATGAAAAATCTCAAACAGCAGAATGCTATTATAAATAATGTTAAAGTTTCTGGTTTATACACAACCCTATGCAAATATTTCAGACATAATAAAATGCCAACATAGTGAAACAGATCACCTCAATAATTTTTCTTAAAGTAATAATCTTTATTTTCAGTGAACAATAGTATTAATTCAGTTAAACTGACTATTTATATGGATGGTTTAATACTAATTCAACTTTCTTCAAAATACAATTGATTACTTACAGCAGAAGCCAATCAACATTTGGTCCATTATGTTTCTGAATGTTAAAGAGATGCCTATACACTTTCATATTCTGTAGCCTGTATAGTTATTTTTTACTGTTCCCCTCTTTATATGTATTGGCATATTGTAATAAGTTTATTTTTAGGCACTAGCGAAACAAGCTATTAGCTCATGTAGCAATGGATTTACCTTCATGACTCTATATCACTTCTAACGATGATACTATATTAAAATCATGAATCATTTAATGTTCATGAACATGAACTAATATTCTATTTAAAAACAAAAATTATGTCATCCATTCTAAGAAATGTAATACTAATAATTATATTCATACAGAATATATTGACTAATGTTTCTCAAACTTTTTCACCCACAGTTTTTCTTCTGTAACACAACACCCCCCCATCCATCGCCCTTACTGGAAAAAGAATACACACACTGCTTGTAATGAATAGACTTTGTTTTAATTTATAATAATTTTAATAATGCCGTTTGTAATATACAATTATATACAAAATGTTATTTTTAACGTAAATTTATTAGACAATTAATGTGACCCTTGGGCTTAAGTGAACAGATGCAAGGGTGGTTTTTTTTGTAAATTTCCATTGCATTAAGTGATAAGTGAAGATCCCCTCTATTCACTATATCCAGGCAGTTGTACATTTGTATTAACAAATAAATGATGTAATTGAAATCTGATTCTTTCAAATACAAATAGTCCTCAGTTTATAATTGCAACTGGCACAAGGATTGCTGTTGCTAAGAGATGCGGTTTTGAAATGTGACATCACATAACAATGGCAGTCCAGTTCCATTGCTGTTGCGACCTAAGATGCACAAGTTGTTAGGTACAGTAAGTAGTAGGAGTCCTAGATAAAGAGCACATGGATATCATAATGGGGTAGGGAAGCCCCGACAGAGTTTGTGAAAATCTTGGTACAGCAAAAGCTGCACATGCTCAGGAAGGTTGGAGAAGAAAGGTACTGGGTGCATGAATATATGTGCATACCAGGCAGCTCAGGAAGGAGGACACAAAGAGGGCATGGGGGTGGGATCTAGAAAAACCTGATGCGGCCAACTTGCCAAGGGACAATTCAACATTGTATTAATTGTTTCATTGAGGTACTTTTATTATTGGTGATGTTTCCGTCAAAATTATTGTAACTCTTATATTTTCTGGATTGACTGTCTTTATTTTATTATTATTGGCCATGGTTCCATCAAAATTAATTTGTTGAATTGTCCCATGGCGAGTTATCCCATTCCAGGGAGATGTGAGTGCAGGGGGACTGGAGAAAGAGGGTTTGAGTGCATGCAAGTGCAGGGAGGCCCAGCGTGTGTGCAAGCACTAAGAGGAAAAAGGAAAGAGGGGAGGGGATGTAGGTGAACACAGAGAGGCCCAAGGAAGAGGGCACTTGTGATTGGGTGCATATGAAGGGAGGTGCAGGAAAGAGGGCCAAGGAGCAAATATGAGCAAAAGGGAAAGGGGAATATGATACATATGAGTGAAGAAAGTTGGGGTGTCTGGGAAGGGAGAAATTTACCCAAGTAACTTGCGAGCTTTCCTCCCAGTTTCCCCATTGTGTTTGCTTGTGGAAAGCAAGAAGGAAAAGTTGCAAATGATGATTACATGATGGTAGGACGCTGCAATCAGTTTTCCTTAGAAGCTGGTTGTCAAGCACCCATACATTGTTCACATGATGTGGGGGCACTGTAATGGCTGAAACTTCTAGGAGTAATGTTAAGTTCTTTCATTTAGCATGTTGTAATTTCAAACCATCAATGAACAAACGATCATAACTTGAAGACTACCTGTATGATGTGGGAAATTTCAAGAATAACAATTTTCCCTTTTCCCAAAGCTAGGGAAACTTTTAAAAATTGCAGTGTTTAACCCTAATTAATGTTTGTCTTGGACATCTGTATCACTGTGTAGTTTTGTGTGTGTTTGTCTGCTTTAGCTGCATCTTTCAAGAAAACCAGGCAGAAAGCAAACGGGGCTTACAAGCCTCATTCCTCAACAGGCTATGTGTGTGAGTGAATGACCATAAGCCAAATCAGGGAGCATACAGTAGGTAACACCATCTCATATAAAGAGAGTCTTCACATTCATTCAGCAATTGTTTATCACACATTTCCGAACCAGTAAGGAAGGTAAGTAAATTTCACCCCTGGTTCACACGCCCCTTACATCCTCCTTCCTGGAGGTTCTTGCATTCAAATCAAAAGCAATTTTTTGTGTTAAGCTGCATAAAAATGCAAAATTCAGAGATATTGGGTAATATCTGCCAATTACACAAAAGTCTGTGCACAAGTTTAAATTCTCAGAACTCATCCTCAAGAAACACATTACAAAAAATAAGGGATATAAAATACACAAGCAAGCTTTTTAAAAAGGTGGGTACAATTCAAAACCTTAAGCCCAAAATTATAGGCACTGTCTCAGCTATAAAAAGAAGGAAATGGCAAATCACTTCCAAAATCTTGCCACGAAACACTGTAAGGACTAGTTCAGGAAATTACTAGAAGTCACATTGATTCAAAGGTCACACCCCCACAAAAGGAAAATAAATAAATAAATCAAAGTCAGTCTTGTGATTGCTACTGTAAATTCACATCGGTGATGTCATTATTGTATTGATCATTAGAGAGAAGGGCAACTATTGTGAATATCCTGCTGCTCTCACTAATTCCAAAAGAAATCTGCAAGAAATTATTTGGACATATTGCAAAGAAAAGACATTGAGGAAATTATCTGCCACCTCTTTTCCAGATGGAACTTCAAGATTTGGTGGAAGACAAAAGATCATTATCATTGTCACACTGGGGCTGTAACACCACTGCAGATTCACTGAGTTTCACACAGAATTGCATACAATTTTTATCTAAAAATACTTGTGAAGAGGAGAGATATTTTCAGAAAATTTTGTTTTATTATTAAATTATTTACTTTTTTTCATAAATGACCATTAAATATCCAATCAGAGAAGGCCATGACAAAGTTTCTGGAGAGCAACAAAAATCGTTAAATTTCAATAAAAACATTTAACTATCATCATAATTATTATAATAGTTGTATCCTTTTAAAAACTGAACTAACCTTCTCTGGCTTTCCAAATCTTCTTGTGCTGGGCCATTTTGCACTTGTGGGGGAATTTGTGCATTTTGTCGAGGCAACGTTGGAGCTGAGGAAAATTAAGTTATATTTTATTACAATATCATTTGTAAAGATGGCCCATTCTTTGAAGGAAAAAAAAAAGTTCCATCAAGTTTTGAATTTCTGAAATGTGTTATTTCTGTTAATTTTAAATAAAACCATATTCAGCTCATCAAATTTAGTATCACTATAAAACTGTCTTGTATCTTTGGGCAAGCAAAGTTTGAAGTCAAGTATTCACCTAAATAAAATGCTGATAGAGGAGAGAACGAGGTATGATTGCCAGAAGAATCAGTAACAATTTCTAAAGGTAGGTAAGGATACATTGCTTTTATTAGTATCACAAAACCAAATAAAAGCCTGCACCCCTCCCCTTTATTAAAGGATGTACTCCATGCTCTAAGTTTTATTCAAGGAAAAATACCACAGTAAGCCAATCTTAGGGGACGTGGTGGCTCAGTGGCTAAGACACTGAGCTTGTCGATCAGAAAGGTCAGCAGTTCGACGGTTCCAATCCCTAGCACCGCATAACCGAGTGAGCTCCCCTTACTTGTCCCAGCTTCTGCCAACCTAGCAGTTCAAAAGCACATTAAAAATGCAATTGGAAAAAAACCTTGGTGGGAAGGTAACAGTGTTCTGTGTGCCTTTGGTGTTTAGTCATGCTGGCCACATGACCACAGACTTGTCATCCAACAGCGCTGGCTCCTCAGCTTAGAAACAGAGATGAGAACCGCCCCATAGAGTCAGGAACAAGTAGCACATATGTGCGAGGGGAACCTTTACTTTTACCTAAGCGAATCTTATAGACACACGCAGATTTGCATTTTAAGTTTTATATATATATATATCAAATGGTCAAATTTGTTGACCATTGTTTAAGAATCTAATTGGATGATACAGAAAATGGAATAACATATTTCATGTAATCGGTTTAAAATAAACAAATCATAATGCATGTTGCGACCATGCCATAGTCAAGATGGAAACTAAACAAAAATTGCCTCCAGAGATGCTAGTTATTCAGAACTTCCTAAGCTAATAGCATAAAAATAGTTTAGATACCTTCACTTCAATAACTAGCCTGATCCTAAAGGATTATACTGAATTCAGAACATTGGTCAATGTATCAATGAATGCAATGTTTCTATATTTTAACAGACAATCATGAAAGGAAAAAAACCACACACTTTAATACTATTTTAAACAATGATTTCTGCCACGTAAGAAGCCTCTTTTTAAACACCGTGAAACTTTCAAGGGCCAAATATTTTTCAACAGTGTTCTTTGTTTCACGAGACAGTAATAAACTTACAAATTTAAAACTTTAGAATGTTGAATAAAGCCGTCTATTTTTCTCCAAACAATGGAAACATCTCCTTACCTCATCCACTAGACTTGTAGGATTTTGATGATTTTAAAATTGAAGGCTGCCCCATGCTCCAGTTCACATGGACTTCAGTTGACATGTAAGTTAGGGCAATTTGAGACCCCCTCAACATTACTGAACTTCAAACCATCAGCAGCTGTAGCTGCTGCAATCAGTGATATAAGATGCTAGAAATTATAGTGATTCACTATGGTGACTGCCTGATCTATTATCTCAGTCCCCTCCCAATTTTGAAATTTTCTGTTAATATTGTTGTAATATTGTTAGTATCTTCTTCTTAGTTCACAGTTCTTTAAGAAGGAGATAATGATCCAAAATCATCCCAACAGAAAAAAACTCTATTCCTGCTTCGCCGACTTTCTGAAGAAAGAAAACAATAAGAAGCTGTATCTGCAACTAAAGCAAGCTGAATCTGTATCTAAGTTAAAAGTCCCAGTCTCCAAGGAACTTCAAAAAGCTATTTTAACTTTAGATTTCTCTGAAGATACAGGGACCCCAGATAATCCATCTACTTTGGATGTGCTTGTAATTTTAAAACTGCTTTCTCATGATTTGAAGCAATTAAAAATTTATGTAGATGATCTTAATATGTCTTTTGAGACATAGTTTCTTCCTCTTAGATAAGAATGTGTTGGAACTTCAAGAAACAGAAACTGGCTCTCATGAATACTGATTAAATCAACCTGAATTTGCTGATAAGTAGTACATCAATATTTTTGATGGGATGCAGAAAAGAAATACAGCTACCCAGAATGAATTATCCTATTTACTGGTTTCTGAAGCAGAACTAATGTACATTTTTAATGTTCTTTATGACACCAAATCAAATCAATCTTTAATATTTGTCTAGGTAGGCCATATCTGCATTCATAATTACATTTTTCTAACTATAATTGTCTCCAATAAGGGAAGCATAAAAAGGAGAAAGTAATAATGGTGAAATTGTTGGGTTTATTATTTTCCTTATGGAACTGCATATAGAACATGGTACATAGAGTACAGGGAACATCTCATTTTGAAAATATATACCTTCAGGTATAAATCACAAACTGTTTACATCACCATCAGAAAGTTAAACAGTTTATAACACAGATATGGGATTCACAAAAAGACATTAATATAGAAATAGTAACCTTACCGGAGTCTTGTGAATTTAACACTTCTAAGGCATGCATCATGGCACTTGCAAAGACATTGGCATCTTCTTTGCTGCCAAAGTTGAGACCGTATACTTGTCTAGCATCCCGCCACTGATGGAAAGTCTGTGTTGCTTGATTGTATTTTAATCCTTTTGGAATGGCACAATTGATTACCACCTAAACAAGTAATGGAAAAGTTATGCCCTAATTGGGTTGATTATGATGCACACAATTTTACCTTCTTGTTCCAAAACAATTAAATGGATTTAGTTTTATAGTTGAAAACTCTAAAATAACACAATGATTCTTAGTATACAATCTTCCAAATAATTGCTAAACATGAATATTTAACTATAATTACAAACAGGATGAGATAAATCATAAAAGACAAAGTCCATATGCTGAAGATAATAGAATCTGCATGCTGAAAGAATCCTAAGCATACATTTTCTTTGGATTTATTCATGGTGGAACTACCAGAAATGATGGTCCCAGGCCATTTGTATCTGATTTCCAGAAGCATGCAAGACTAATAACACATAAAAGCATACTCTAGCATACAAAAAGCTGAGTTACATTCCAAAGTAATGTATAAAAATTCTTGTATGTAACTTCTATGTCAAAAGTAGGCTGTGTATGTGTTAACTGTGATTTTTCAGGATATTATCTGTACATGTATGCTCTGGGTCTGCCTGCTCATAAGTACAGCTTTCATTTCCCATATCCATTTCCCATCCACAGTAGGTCAGAAAAAAAGATTATTTGAAAATTGACAGGCTGTATCAATAAATGGACAGCACTAAAATTATAAATAAACAATTTAATTATTTTTCTTTATGATTGTGTCACATAGAGATAAAACATTAAACAACTTTTACATATGTATAAAGATAATGATAAAAACATTGTCTAAAAGTGTCTTCTGGAATACCGGAAGCATACATGACCTGCACAACTCCAGAACTCTCATCTCTTGAAGAAATGGGTGAGGTAATTCAGATGGAGTTAGTAAAAGAAATGTTAGCTTGTGCCCACAGATTAATTGGATTTTTCAGCCACAAATCCAGATAAAATTTGCAATAGGTATTCCCTATCTATCTGGGTTGCTGCCAGCGTCCTAGGTATCAACCAAGTACCTTCTTAAAATATATGATGTTCTAAGTAGTGCAGTTTTTTGCAGTTCTGCTGGTGTTATTGCAGGAAGCTACAATTTCTTGGTTTTGTAAAATTCTTGGATATGGTACCAAGTGCCCCAATGACAATGGGTGTCACTGTTAATGAGTTATTATCTTTTATCCACCAAATTCCTCCCAAAGGCCAGTACGCGCCCACAGAGCGGGCCTTCTGAGGGTCCCGTCGGCAAAGCAATGCCGGCTGGTGACCCCAAGGGGAAGGGCCTTCTCTGTGGCGGCGCCCACCCTCTGGAATGACCTACCCCCCGAGATAAGAACATTGACAGACCTGCGCCTCTTCCGCCGGGCCGTGAAGACACACTTATTCAAAACGGCCGGCCTTGGATAATACTCTCATAACCTCCTCGCTTGGGTTTTAACAAGGGCTTTTAATTTAATTTAGGGTTTTGGTTTTAGTGTGGGTTTTTAAGGGGTTAATCAGTCGTGTTTAATTTATTTTTAATATGTTTTAAATTTTGTATATATGTTTTTTAATCTTTGACTGGAAACCACCCTGAGTCCTGCAAAGGAAAAGGGCAGTTTAAAAATCGAATAAATTAAATTAATTAATTAAATTATTTATGTTTATTTGCTTTTATCTCAAATTTTATACCTCAAGGAAAACAGGAAAGCATGGATGATTCTTTTGTTGTATACAGTATCCCAGTGAGGCAGAAAAGACAGAGAAAATGGGCTTCATGAGTTGAACCTTGGTTTTTTCACCCTTTGCCAAAACCACTAGAAATATTAATTTTCATCATGTATTTCTCAAATAAGTGCCAATGTTCTCAAGTTCAGATCAACTACATCTCTCAGGTGCAAGTTGGGTTGAGTTGGTCTACGATAATTACGCTAATTAGTATTTTCTGCAAAATCATGATAGCATTTCCATATTGGCCATTTATAGTACTGTTGAGCAGCACTATGCATTCAATTCTAAAAAGATTTGCCAGGTGCATGGGGGGAAAAGATATCCTGCCTATCTGTAACTTTTTAAAGCAGCTGAGTTTGTTCCCAGCTTCAGGTAGAAGTATATTACCAATGAGGTTTCCAATCAGTAATGGGTCGATGCTTTAGACTGCTAGTTTGGAAAAGACAAAAATTTTCATTTCAATGCATTTGTCCATGTGATGAAGGATGCTAAACGTATTGATTTAGGTTCGGTTATATTGTTGCTAAAATCTTTGTATACCATTGTTTTCTCCTCACCGGGAGACTCCAGTTCTAGTCACGCTCAGCTTGGAATAAGCCCTGCCAAAAACAGGATTTTTTCTCCCGAGAAGTCATACATTACAAAAAAATCACATCCTAACTGATCAAAGCCTTTCCAGCTCTTTGTTGCCAAGATGGGATGGGATGAGAAGAAAGAAAAAGAAACAAAAGAATTGCTTGCTGCTACAAGAATGCATTTAGTATTAATTTAGAAGGGAACTTGTATCAACTTGCCAAGTTTAAGAGCAACGAAGCTCAATCTATGATGCACATTAGAATTCAGTTCAAAATTCTCTTTTAGGAAGTAGGCTGGATAAAACAGGTCAGCACTTGATGAATTTGCTGAAGACGTGGCAGGGTGGTAGTGGTAGAGAGCTGGATTAGAAGCATTGAGGATACTCAGGTTCAAATCTGTGGTCAAACCATTGAATGATGCAGAGCTGGTTATGTTTACTCAGCTCAGCCAAATGAATAAAGTTGTCACTGTAAGGATTAAAAAAAAGAGGAAAGACAAAATAAGACTGAAATTGACAAACAAGTAGAATATAGACAATAGAACCATAAAGTCCTCTTGAGACAGCAAGAAGCATTTTGCTCTAGAGCTGGTGAGAAAAGGAATGAAATCAATGGCCCTCCAAGCATGCTAGTGGGAATCTGGGGACCACAGTGGCTAGTGGGAATCTGGGTGAGGCCAGTTTAGAAAAAAGCCACCTTAAAAGAGCTGTATTGAATAGATAATGGTTTAAAAAGGACCAATGTGTATAAAATAATGGCCAGATTCAACCTTGGCAGCTTTACCGTTTGTCTGAAATTGTATATGGTTTCCTGCCTGAGCAGGGGGTTGGACTAGAACAGGGCTCCCCAATTAGTGATGGGATCCTCCCGGGTTAACAACTGGTTTGATGATCGCGTGATTTGCGCGCTCGTGCAGTTTGAAGAAACCTTCACTTCCTGTTTTCTTCGTAGGAGTAACACAGCTGATTCGCACGGCAATCCGCTCTACCACACGAATCTACTGAGAAGATAAAGGTAGAAAAATAGTGCAGGCGGGCGGGTGGGCCCATCTGATTGTCGGGGCTACCGGTTCACCCGAATTGGTCCTAACCAGTAGAGTCCCAACTCTGTCCCTAATCCCTGGTCTGTGGATTGGAACCGGTCTGCGGCATGCCAGAAACCAGACCACACAAGCAAGCAAAGCCTCATCTGCGAGATGCAGGCAGCACATGAAATCATGCCCCCTCCAGTCCGCGGAAAAATCTCTCTCCTTGAAATTGGTCTCTGGTGCCCCAAAGATTGGGGGCCACTGGATTAAGGTTCCTTTCAA
>JANHFK010002879.1:32910-43504 GCA_036250565.1 Sibynophis collaris | reverse complement strand
TACCTATAGCCACAGGCGTTGAAAGCCTGGCTTCCTTGCAGCAAGCCCCGATAGAGACGCAGCACTTCAGTCCTCCAGGATGCTGCCATCTTATAAACATGGTGCCGGGCTTCCCAACAAGCCCCCTGCGCTTTTGCTGCCTCGGTCGGAGCCTGATTCTGCAAGCAGCCAGGAAAGCGTGAAGGTCGGAACTTGTTTGCTGAAGCAGGTGCTTCTGCGGGAGAAGCGTAAGGCAAGGGGGCTCGCCGCTTGGCCTGCCCCTTCTCAAACAACCCAGGCGGTGGGCAGTCGGCTTTTGCTCCTGGCCCGGGAGATGGATCTGGCCAGGAGGAAAGAGAAGGGGAGGAGAAGGAGGGCGTGTGACTCTGCAAATTGCATTGGGGAGGAAAAAAAGCATTGCCTCCATGCATCGTGTTTTCCTCCCCAATTCTCCTATTCAATTCGCCAAGCTGCGCGTCCTCGTGAAAATGCGGCAGCGGTGATTTTCAGCCGGTTCCAAGCAAATTATGGTTTGCAATTGCTTAGCAACAAGGTCTACATACTAAACCTATGCCAGTGATGGCTAACCTTTTTGCCATCGTGTGCCAAAAGTGGGGGGCGTGTGGGGGGGTCATGCACGTGTGTACCCATACCCATAATTCAATGATCCCTGTGTCCCACCCCTCTGCACATGCTTTCTAGGAGCCTGGAGAGGGTGAAAACAGCCTTCCCCACCCCCTCGGAGGCCGGAAATGGCCCATTTCCTGACTTCCGGTAGGACCAGAAGGCCCATTTTTCGCCCTCACCAAGCTCCAGAGGCTTTCTAGGAGTCTAGGGAGGGTGAAAACGGCCTTCCTCACCCCCCAGAGGCCCTCCAGAGGCTGGAAACAGCCCTTTTCCCAACTTCCGGTGTGACCAGAAGGCCCGAAAATCAGTTGGTTGCACGTGCATGCACGCTGGAGCTGAGTTAGGGCAATGCTCGCGTGCCCACAGATATGGCTCCACGTGCCACCTCTGGCACCCATGTCATAGGTTCGCCATCACAGACCTGTGCAATGGTTTTATGGGAGAGTAAAGTCAATTTCAATTTGATAAAAATAGTATGGTTAATAGTATGGTTAAATTTATAACTAGATAGGAACTTAGCATACAATGATTATTTCTAAAGAATATATGTAATATATTATGCATATATGTATACATTATATATGTAATAATGCACAATTCCATATGCAACCTCTTGGCCTCTGTCTCTAAATATCTCAGATAACTGATTAAAAAATAAAAATCTGGAAATACTGCTAAAATAGATGGCTGAAGACCACTCCTACCTATATATTTTATTATATACTGATTCCCAAATTGCTGTAAAGGTAGTCTCAATTTACAACAGTTTGTTTCCATTTGAAGTTACAATGGCACTGAAAAAAGTGTCTCAACTAGTCATACGTTGAGGACTACCTGTACTTTTGCTTCTGAAAAAGAGATGCGATTATCAAGAGGTTAAAAAATACCAAGTGACACATAATCTTTTGTAATAAATGAACAAACATTAAAGAGGAACATATACCAAAAAACGACTATATCAAAAGGGTATATTTAACACACTTAATCTTCTTTTGAACCAAATCATCTCAGAGATCATATTCCAAACATTTTTTTCATAATTATGTTTACATGTGAGCATACTGGCTTCACATTATTAAAACCTCTATTATTAGTACTAAAAAGGAAAGGGACAGAAATCTTGACTTTAATACATTATTGGTTTCCCTACCATCTGGAAGGATATATTAAGCTGCCAACACAAAATTGTAAACAAAGAGGTAAACAATCTGTCCCAGCAAATTTATTAATATCTGTTACTATTTAATGTTTCAATTTATAACTA
Source organism: Sibynophis collaris (assembly GCA_036250565.1). Lineage (NCBI taxonomy): Eukaryota > Metazoa > Chordata > Lepidosauria > Squamata > Sibynophiidae > Sibynophis > Sibynophis collaris. Next base: position 41,634 of record JANHFK010002879.1, on the reverse strand, counting down.
GTCCCACAAATTTTATTTGTTAGTTATCACCCATAATCAGATTTCTACTCAGAAATCTTCCATTAAATTATATTACAATTGGAAGAAAATGGATGAACATAGATTCAAAAACATGGAATTTGTTAAACATAACACAGTGTGCATCATTTTGATATCAATTTTTTTCTAATGGAAAACATACATTTCCAAAGCAAAGGAAGCATTTTGACAGTTTACTGAATTTGGAATAAATAATATAATCAATATTTTTTCAAAGTAGAAACTAAAAGTATTTGTGTAATACAACCATCAAGAGAAGGGGAGTTGGTCTTACCTGATACGCTCCTTCTCGTTGGGTGGAGATAGCATCCAGGAATGGGTTGACATCGCCTCCTAGCTGATTGGACTGAATATGTCAGAGCTGTGAGGACACGCCTCCTTTACCAACGGTCCCCAGCTTTTGGCAAAGATGTAGCGACAGACTGATGTGTCTCCTTGTAAATGGTGTCCACCTCTGGACTTGGGACCAGATAATCTCCAGGGTGGGGCTGATGCTATCTCTATCCAATGAAGAGAAGCATATCAGGTAAGACCAATGCCCCTTCTCCATTGTGGTGGAGATAGCTTCCAGGAACAGGACATACCAAAGGTAGCTTATCCTACGGGTGGGCTGCCGTCTGGTCCAAAGACCCCTGATAAGAGTGGGCCCTCTGGAGAACTCGTCTGCCAAAGGCCGCTTCAGCCGAAGCAAAGGTGTCCAGCTTATAATGTCTGATGAAGAGATACGGAGAAGACCATGTAGGTGCTCGACAAACCTCCTTGATACAGTTTTGTGTCGCTCACGCCGTTGTTGTGGCCACACTCCTGGTGGAATGAACTGTTACACACCAAGGCAATGGAAGGGCCTGGAGTTCATAGGCCTTGGCGATGCATGCCCAAATCCAGCAGCCCATGGTCGATGGAGTGACCTTGTTGTCCAGAGTAGAGGGCTGGAAGGACACAAAGAGGGATTCTGTTCTCCTGAAAGAGGAAGTCCTCTTAATATATATGTGGAGGGCCCTCCTTACGTCCAAGGTGTACCACTTCTTCTCCAGGGTGTGTACTGGGCCTGGTCAAAAGTTGGACGGTATAAGTTCCTGGGCCCTGTGGAACCAGTTTACCTTGGGAACAAAAGAAGGGTCTAACTGCAAGACCACCCTATTGGGATGGAAGATACAGAGGTCCTTCCTGACAGAGAGGGCCACCAGCTCTGAAATCTGTCTAGGCCACTTTGCAGGTTAGGAAATACAATGTGGCCGATCTCAGTGGTTCAAAGGGAGTCTCGGTCAGTACCTTATTCAGGTCCCATATAGGGTACCTGTGAACCACTGAAGGCCGTAGGTTCGCTGTGCCCCTAATGAACCTGGGCACGGTCGGGTGCTGAGTGAGGGACTCCAGATCCCTGCAAAATAGGACCGAGGACAGGGCAGCCATCTGTTGATGGATAGTGTTGGGCGATAGCCCTTTTTCTAGCCTTTCCTGGAGGAACTCCAGTATCCAGGCCACGGATACCGATGCAGGGTTCAAACTCCATCTGGAACATCAGACACAGAAAGCTTTCCAGATCATATACCTGCTTAGTGGAAGGCCTCCTAGAGGCCTGTATAGTCTGAATTACCCTGGAGGAGTAATTGTCCCGACTCAGAAGTCTCCGCTCAAATGCCAGATGGTCAGTTGGAGCCACTGTGGACCGAGCCCCCTGGCTGAGGGAGATTCAATCTGGCAGCATCCTCCAAGGACTGGCCACTGACAGGTTGACCAGGTCGGCAAATCATGGTCGTTTGGGCCAGTGGGGTGCAAGGAGCAGCACCTCCACCTTTTCTACCAATATCTTCCAGATCACCTTCCGAATGAGGGGAAGAGGAAAGGCATAGAGAAGTTTTCAGGCTCAAAGACTGCGAAGAGCGTTGATCCCCTCCGCCCCCAGTATGCAAACTTTGCGAAGAATCTGGGCAGCTTCGTGTTGTCCTGAGTGGCAAACAGATCCACAGCTGAAAGTCCAAAGCAAGCTGTCAGCTCCTGAAATAAAGCTGGATACAGACACCACACCAAGTGGTTGATTGTGGCCCTGTGAGCCAGTCTGCCTGTACATTTGTCACTTCAGAAATATGTTTCGCCCAGATGGACAGAAGGTGTCTCTCTGCCAGAGGCCTAGTTGTTCAGCTTCTTGCATGAGGGACCTGGAATGGGTGCCCCCTTGGTGGTTTATATGGGCCTTGGTGGCTACATTGTCAGGATTAAAACGTGTCTGTACTACACCATGCCCTGGAACTGCCTGAGGGCCAGATGGACTGCCCTTAGTTCCAACCAGTTTATATTATAGCCCAGGTCTGCCTGTGACCACTGCCCCTGAACCATCCTGGACTGGAGATGGGGGGCCCAACCAAAGAGGCTGGCGTCTGTAAGTCAGGCGGTTGGGCTCCTTGAATAGGCTCCCTACTGAGATTGCCTGGGAAGTCCACCACTGGAAGGAGAGGATCACTCCCCGTGGAACCTTGACCTGGCCGGTGAGTTGCTCCTGCCTGACCTTTCGTATAACAGGAGGAACCACCTTAGGGATCTGGCGTGCAGGCGTGCCCAAGGCACGATGGAAATGCAGGATACCAACTTGCCCAGGAGCTTGGAGAGAAGGGCCAGTGGTACTGTACAATCCCTTCTGACTCGGCTTGCCAAGTCCTTTAGGCTCGTCTGTTGCTCTTGGGAGAGGTAGACCTTGCACATCACAGTGCACAGTGCTCCTAGATGGAGCAAATGGTTCATTAGTGACGAGTGAATCTTGTCTACATTTATTGAGAACCTATGGTCCTGGAGCACCTGAATTGTGATCTGTAGGTCTTCCCTTGCCTGGGGGCCAGAGGAGGACTGTATCAGGATATCATCCAGGTAACACTGGACATGCAAGGGAAGAGCCAGGAGATGTGCCGCCAACACAGCAAACAGCTCCGTGAACATCCTGGGTGTGACGATAGGCCGAAGGGCAGAACCCGGTACTGGAAGTGTCGGCTGGCATAATAGAAGCAGAGATACTGTCGATGTGCCAGTAAGAGGGGAATATGCAGGTAAGCTTCCATCAGGTCTATTGATGTGAGGAAGTCACCCTCTCTGACACTCTCCAGAATGGACTAGAGTAACTGCATCTTGAACTTCCTGTAGATTAGTAGGTGATTCAGCCTTTTCAGGTCCAGAATTCCCCTCCACCTCCACCACCCCAAGGTCTTTGGAATTACAAAGAGGATGGAATAGAAACCCATCCCCTGCTGGTCCTCTGGAACCGGTTGGATTGCGTGAATGTCCAACAGATGTTGAAAAGTGGTTTCCATGAGAACCTTCTTTGATTTGTCCCTTGAAATGGGATAACGAATGGAAAACTTCGGGGGGGTGGAGAGGAACTCTAGGTAGAGACTTACCTTACCGTCTCCAGGACCCTGCCTGTTCCTGCCTGACCTGTCCTGCTTATCATCCTTGGACTCTACTACAATGGGGTCCAATGCCTCCCCAAACAGCTTCTCCCCTTTAAAGAGAGCAGAGGCTAGCCTCCATTTGTGCCTGGTATCCACTTGCCAGTGGCAAAGCCACTGATGACACTATGGCCTTTGAGGCATACTTGGCTGCATGAGTAGACAGTTGGCTGAGAACTCTGCTGCGGCCATAAATTTATTAATGCCTTCATGTCCTTGCTGAGGGACTGAGTCAAAAGCTGGGGACTGGTGGTAAAGGAGGCATGTCCTCACAGCTCTGACAGATTCAATCCAACCAGCTAGGAGACGATGTCAACCCATTCCTGGATGCTATCTCCACCATAATGGAGAAACTGAAATTCTTTATATTCAAAGATCATGTTGATTTAATTTAGTTTTTACCTTGAATGTATGACTTGAAATTGGCATTTTTAATTTACTAATATTTATATATTTAGGTGCATTGCTTCTGCTACTGCCTGTAATCCCTTATTTAAATATTAAATAAATCAAACTGATCATAGTAATCCTTAGTAAAATATAAAATCCTTGCAAATCTCATATTTTCCAGATCTTCTAGCAATTTCTATCATATGCAAGCAATAGCCATAATAACTTTCCTTAAGTGTATCAAAAGAAACATAGAACAAAGTTAACAATAGCCCATAAATATTCCGGTGATATATTTGTTTAACAGATCCTTTCCTTACTGTATGTAATAATCCTACAAAATAAGAATTAGCAAACAAGTAGCCCATCAACTGATTACTGGGTACTTTATAGTCATCAAGAAATTTAAAGCTAAATTTAGTTAAATCTGATTGAATAGTGATGTGGGATACCCTACAAACTAAGCTATCTGAACTGTGAACTCAAAGTTACAAATACAAATATATTTCTTTGATAATAATATTCTAGAGTGAAATTCTGTCAAATCTCCAGTGAAACAGATCTTAAAAAGCCAAATATTACTTAAGGAAAGCACTGCAGGATGACATCAAAAGGATACAATAGTGGAAGAAAAACTGCTTTCTATCTCTATCACTACTTGATAATGAGTTCTTGCTCAAAATTGATTGCATTTGAGAAGTGTTATCTTTCATTTGCATTCCATTTGTATCCCAAGAGAAAACATTTATGATTAACATACAAGCAGTTTTAACAAGCAGTTTTAACAATGTTAACCCCCCTCCCCCAGTTATATGTACTTACTTCTACTTCTCTCAATACAAAATAAATCTAAACAATGCTAGTTAACAAACTTGTTACAGAACAATACATTATTTTTCTAATTAAGGTAATGGTAAAATACTTTCTTTTTAAGAATGGAAATGTTTACATTTTGAATAACTGTAATGGCAATGTATACATTTATAGTGTTGCTTAAATTACAAATTATATTGTATTCTATATACTGTATTGCATTCTAATCACTGAGCTGTGGTGGCACAGTGTTTAAAATGCAGTATTACAGGCTAATTCTGCTGATTGCCAGGAGTTTGATTCTGACCGGCTCAAGGTTGACTTAGCCTTCTATCCTTCCGAGGTCGGTAAAATGAGGACCCCGATTGTTGCTGGCAATAAGAGGACTCTGCAAATCACTTAAGAGTGGGCTGTAAAGCACTATAAAGCGGCATATAAAGCTAAGTGCTATTGCTATATTGGAAGTAGAATTCAAGAACAATTACTAATACCAATATTTCAGTCTAAGCTTACATTTAAAATTATACACATACCACTAGCCCTAACCCTAATAGCAATTCATATAAACTGGCCTACCTATAAATATTTCAAATTATTTATAATCATTTTCTCTTTTCAACAACCATTAGAGCAGCTGAATATAACATAGATGGAAACAAGTTTTGAAAGGCAGCAATGATAATTTTCCACAAGTCATTTTAAATAATTAACAGCAATTATCTACATATGTAATCCCTTGTTTATGCATATATATATTAATGGTCAAAACTGAGATTGTAGTACGACCTTACTGTATAACTATTCCAAAGACGTTCAGAGCAATTTAGGATGTCTTTGACGCCTGAAGTACTGTCCTAAAATTCAAGTCCTGTATTACTCATCTCATATATAATTCAGTGCACTGAACTGAATAAAATTTAGTGTACTGGATGGAAATGACTGATATAAATCCCCCGCCCAACATTGGCAATCACATGACCCCAAGATGCTGCAACTGTCATAAATACACACCAGTTGCCAGATATTTGAATTTTGATCACTTGACCATGGGAATGCTGCATAGCTGTAAGTCACCTTTTTCAATGCTGTTGTAAATTTGATTGGTTACTAACAAATGGTTGTAATATGAGGATTTCCTATAATAGTTCTTGTTCAGAGCACAGGTCATCCAGGTTCTGGTTGTCCCAAAGGTGCTTTTTCAGGAGGCAACAGGACTTTCTTGTTTTTCTTTAAGACATTTTGCTTTTCATCCCAAAAGCTTCTTCAGCTCTGACTGGATGGTAGGGAATGGCCTCACTGACTCTCTAAAAGAATGCAAATGACCAGCTGTCTGCAAGGAATATAAATACTTACATTCCCCATCATCTAGTCAGAGCTGAAGAAACTTCTTTGATGAGAAACTAAATGTCTTCAAAGAAAAACAAGAAAGTCCAGTTGCCTCCTGAAAAAGCACCTTTGAGACAAAGAAGAAAAGAATAATATCTCCATTTTTTTGTACTAGCCTGCTGTCTATCACAGCACATCAAACTGAATATAAGTACTATAGTCTGATTTTTCATGGTGCCTTGGTCCTAAAAGAATGAAACCAAAGTTGCTACATTACACACACACACACACACACATTAAAGAAGCAGAAGAGGGGATTCCATTATTTCCTGAGAATAGCAATAGCAATAGCACTTAGACTTATCTACTGCTTCATAGTGCTTTACAGCCCTCTCTAAGCAGTTTACAGTCAGAATTTGTCTATTATAGAATAGACACATCTGACCAACACATATTTCATATAAGCATATAATAAAAGTTCTTCTACAAGTTAAAATTCATCAGTATTTTAAACAACTGTTCCAACTTTAGGGTGGAAGGGGCAGAACAAAATAAGTTATCCCATCAAGTTCAGTAATCTCCTCAATGCAGGAATCCAAAGCAAAGCATTTTAGATTGTTCCCTTCCCTTCCCTTTGTTTGTTTATTCATGTCAGATACATTGAATATATTCAATATAGCGTAACCAATTACTTTTCTTTATGACTTAACTCTGCTAATAGGTTAGGAAAATATAACTTAAATTATTATTAATTGCCCTGCAGTCTTCTTCTATATGACATTGTTTTGAGCTATTTAAAAAATGCTATCATATCTCCCCCCAACACACACACCAAGCTACATCCCAGTTGTCTTTTCCTAAAGCTAAATATACCCAGCTTCTTCAATTTCTCTTCACAGAACGGAATTTCTAATTATCTTAGGTTACATATCAAAGGAGTATCTGTTCTCAATAAATAGCGGAAAGGTGATATTGTTAAAAATCCGGAAAGGTGATATTGTTAAAAATCCATTTGACCACTTGGAGAATCCAATGAGATAATTCACCCCAAAATAAGCAGCACTATTTAATGCTGCAGTTGGCCAAAAGCCATAAAATATCAGACCTTTGTTTGAATTAGGATAATCTCTGTGTTTACCTTCTTAATCATACTTACAATAAATCCAATGAATTTACAGTCTATTTTTCAGAGGTATTTAATAGAGCAAAACTTAAGAAAATAGGGCAGCGGATTAGCAGACTAATAAAGGAAGCCAATTTTGTATAGCCTATATTGTGGTAATTTCTAAAGTCATTATTTACAAGGAATACAATTTGTTTAAATAAGTTGACATATACTTAAATACATGGTATTTAATGGAGCACATACTAATACTTCTTTTTACCATGTGTTCAACTCATTATACAGACACACCCTATAATTAATAGTGGCCACCCTATTTGAAATCTCAAAAGCAGTACAAGTTCCTGAAAATAATTTTTGCAGTATCTAGCCATAACCTCATAGTATTAAAAAAAAACCAAAATATTCTGACTGAAATATTTTAAAGATACCAAACATTTAAGATATACATTCAATTTCAGTTGAAGCATAAAAATATCCAGTATTGTCAAAAAGTACAATACAGTTAATTTATTTTACAGAATACTAAAAAAAGATAACTTGGAAAAACCTTCACCCCAAAACACATACAGGGCAGCCAATGGTAATCAGAATATTGCAGACTTATAAGCAGAAAGAAGGAATCAAGGGAAGTAACCTGGCATCTTGTTAACAGAAGTTTTGAAGATTATACAGCTCTCATGGTGGGAGAAAGGGCACTAATTCCTTGGGAGAAAAAGTTTAAAGATAAAGTATTTTAATTTTATGTACAGTCAAATTCTTTTTGTCTCACCAACATATTAGGCTGTATCATGTGAATCTAATTGTATTATAAAAGCTTACCAACATTTACATAAATTTTATAAAAATGTCAACTATCTGGAAAGAAAGATTAATTTGTATCCTAACCTACACTATTTATATTAAGAAGATAGTTTCCTTGGAGCTGATGTAGAGCCTAACAAGTCCCATTTCTAAGTATTGCGTCAAAGCCAGAGAGGTGGTCACAGAATGCAAAATACACAGGGAAAAAAAGGTTTCAAAATGAAAGGAATCCCGGCATGGTTGGAGGGGGAGGGGGAGAAAGACAAGAGAATGCCGCCTAGTAATGACGCTTTGGATGGGGCCCCTTTAAAAATTCTACATGCAAATACATACCGTTGCTGGGGTATTATGTCAGTGACTTTTTCCTATTTATTGATCACACAAAGAAAAACCCAGTATGAGCTACTGCAATGCAACACACGTCAATTTGAAAAGGGGGGGGGATTACTTTTTCATTCCTCCATCTAATATTCTGAAGCAACGGTTACAAATCTCAAAAGGCGAATATTTTTGTTTTAAATGTACATAAAATTTCGGAAAATAGCCAGGGCCTCATAATCTTTCCCTCCTCCGGTTCCAATCCGTCCCTCCATCCCGTTTTCAAAAAAAATGCTGCCTTTAACTCCTTTAAATGCAATGACCTCACCTCCCTCCGTCTTCTTCTATTATCCCTATACCTTTTTGGGCGACCCTGCTAATGCAACAAAAGCTGTACATGTCAAAGGAGCCATTGGTCCTGGGGAACACAGCATCAGCGGCACCTTTCCTTTTTTTCATCCACCGACGAACATC
>JANHFK010002878.1:0-12680 GCA_036250565.1 Sibynophis collaris | reverse complement strand
AGACACTCGCACCTCTTGCTAAACGCACGATGCGTTTAGTGGCCCGGAAGCATCTAGCGAGTTGGAAGGTACGAACGGCTGACAAGGCGATCGGGTAACCGGGGAACCGGAAGTGGGTGGGGTCACCAGGGATGATTGCCACCAGTTTGGCGAACCAATGGCAATCATCCTCACCGGTTCTACTGAACCGGTCCGAACCAGTAGGATTTCACCCCTGACAATCCATATCAAAGAACTGTCCAGTAATGCAATGTAAAACTTCTGAAACTTAAGTTTCAGTATGAATAGCATGAAATAGAAGATGAGACAGCTGGGCCTACACAACCACCACAGTTTAAGAAGGTAAGAGGCATTCACATGCATGTTCCTCCATATCCTTACTTCAGCACTTCTGCTCTTTTTAATTAAACAGAGGCACAAAGTCCCTCAATAATTTTTAAGCAAAACCCGATAGATTGTGGCAAATCCATCGCATATTCTTCTTTCTATAGTAATTGTATTAAAGATCATAACTGTAATAGTAAATACTAAGGCAAACTAAAAGGAAAGGTTGAACAGCTATTTCTTAAACTAGAGACAGAATCTGGTAAGTTAACTGACATTGGTGTGGTTTAAGGATACAAGCCTTAAGGAAAAAAGGCAAAAATGGTTAGGGTTGTGTGCATAGCAGCTGTATCCAAAGAAGGAATCAAAAAAGTTAACATGATGGTTGTGCCATGTGATCAAAGAGATGTGCTTTCTATATACATGTTGATGTTACATGCATGTCCCAAAAGTAATGGCTTGAATTACTCTGCTGTCATCCTGAGTTATTTGCCATGGTGCATTTAGTGCTTTCTAATAAATACATTTAGGACTGACGCCTGAATTGGTATATTATGACCATTACTAAATACACAAAAATACCCCAAGAAACCTCTTAGCTTTAAATTTGACAGAGAGAAGCTCACCTCTTCGACCAAAATTCTGTGGTTCAAATAAAATAAATCTCTATTTGTCATCAGTTGTGTGGATGCTCCAGCTTATAAAAGACTGGAAGTGAAGTCCACAAAGTCAACACAGTATATTTAAAACAGCCTGACTCAGTCATACTGGAAATACAGAAAGCCAAGCTAAGTATCCTTAATAGCAGTTGACCTCTCTGCTGCTTGTGGGTAAAATGAGGATTTCAAGGTATAACTTACCATCCCACATCATAGGATAAATATTACCCTTAAGTAAAAACAGGAAATATTTGACTATTACAAAAGTCAACAATACGTTAGCAAATATAAATATGCAGTGAAATCCGAGTCTTATATTTTCTTTAAAATAGGTTGATAAATGTCTTTTTAAAGAAGCATCTTCTCTCTTTCAAAGCAGAGAAATTTTAATAATATTATTTTTTAAGATAATGTATAATGCGTTACTAAACATGAAGTGCACACAATGCCTCAACAGGTAAGATTATGGCCTTGTAGTGAAGTGATTTTCCACCTTCCTCAACAAGTATAAACAATTCTAGCAATACTGCCTTCTCTTCAAATACAATACAATACAAATACAATACAATACAAATACAAAGAACTCTTCTTTTTATATCCCATCACTTATCTACAATTTGTATAAACAAATTGATAAAGCATTTTCATTGCAGTCCTGGTTTCAGCAAACATCCCTTAAGGGTTACCAGAAATAACAACACACCTGTTTTAAGCTTGATTAAATAAACCAACTTTCTTTTACTTCTAACAATTCTAATCTTTAGCCTGTTCAAGGGCTAAAGTCATAGAACCTGATTTCATTTCTTTTCAAAAAAAAATTCTCTTTGTTGACAGACTACAAGAATAACATGGAAAAAAACATGCTACACTGGACATTTTAAAACCAGCGGATGGTTTAATAATTAAAGGGATACATAAACACACAACCCCATCACATATTCCAACTGTTATTTTACTACATAACCACTCAGACCAAGCTGACAAAATCACTCTCCTTTTTCACACATTGATAATCTTCTAAAATGCCTAACTTTCATGTGCCCCATTTCTACTCTGTCTCAGAAAATCTGATATTTTTAGTCTAACCAATGGGGCGAAGAGTGGGGAGTCTCCAGAGCGAAACAGGTCACTTCTGTCCATGCAAACAGTGATATATTCTTATTACAAAGATCAGAGCCCTTAGTTGATGACAGTTTATAAACTGCAAGCTGGCTTAAGGTTTATCTTTCCATTAACTCTTGTCAATGGGAGCAGGGAAGGGTTGAATATATTGAGGGCTGTATCTTTGCCACTGAGACTCTTCAAGTTACTGTAGTTTGTTTGGATTTCACTTCTCCTAATTGCTGCCATTTCCACGGATGATTTGGCCTATGTTTGAAGTTGATGAACAGTCCAGAGTATGTAGCACATACTGCTGCTCTCCATGTGCCAAGAAATAGAAGAAGGCGATAGTGTGTTTCTATGTCTATGTAAACACCTGCCACAAAACCTTCTTTTATTCAATACTGTGTCCAAATTTGCCCTCTACCAGAAGTTTTTGGCTTGCTTAAATGCTTCTATCATCAGTGATAATCAGTCAGGATACTGCTACTGTGCAAATTACATACAAAGAATGAAAGTTCCAGCTTTCCAGAAGGAAGAGAACGGTTTATAAGAAAAGGTAAAAAGGAAAAAGAATTGTCTCACACAACAATTTGAGTTACAACTGCATAGGCCACAAAGATAACAGCTAGTTCATGCATCAACTGTCTGCTTGATTCCTCATCAACTGTTTCTTTGGCAAAGGTTTGTAAAGAATTAATTCATGGTATGAAGCTTTTGCAAGGACTAATAATTGCATGAAGCTCAGAGACTTTATGCAAGGGATCTAAAAGTATGAACTCCAGAACCAAAGGATGGTGTCGTGATGTTCTGTTCCTCACCTTTTCTTTCTGCACCTATTTTACATCTTGAACATGGCTTTGATGTTATACAACTATCTTAGAGATTCTACGGATGCATATGACTTTTAACTCAAAGTCATGTAAAAAAATATGTTTATTCTGGGATGTGTCTATACTTTCCTGTACTATCATGTCTTGCTTGGCATGATTAAAAAATGCACCTGAATGAAACCTGGGCATTCCTCTATTTGTCCAACTTGTGAAGCTGTCCTTTAAATATTTTGCATTGATAAGCATTCAGGTTGTATTCTTACTCGGACAATTACATAGCTCAGCAGAGACTGAAGAACTTCTTTCTGTAAGAACTCATTTTCCTCTTACATCTTTGCTACCTTTGATCAATGAGAAGTTTGAAGTTTTGAAGTTTTATTTAATTTATATACTGCGCCTTCTCCTTCGCAGGACTCAGGGCGGTTTACAGTCAAGTTAAAAAACATGCATACAAAAATTAATAGCCATTAAAATAATTAAATATTGACTGTAACCCCTTTAAAAACCCCTTAAAAACTAAAACCCAGAATCTTAAATTATTATAAAAACCCTTATTAAAAACCCAAGCGAGGAGATTATGAGAAAATTATCCGAGGCCGGCCGTTTTAAATAAGTAGGTCTTCACGGCCCGGCAGAAGAGGCGTAGGTCTGTTATCGTTCTTATCTCGGGGGGTAGGTCATTCCAGATAGTGGGCGCACGAAGATGATAAAGGATTAGGATTAGTGGAAAAATGACTCGGCTTCAGCATATAGAAGTACACATCAAAATAGGAAAGAACAAATAAAATCCAATTATTTAATTTCAGTCTTAATCTTAGAACTTGAAAAAAAGTCTAATAAAACATTTGTTCATGAGAAGCCTAAGCATCCTATACCCTCAAGATGACATTTTCATTTTTTCTAAATGTCCCTTCCGCAACCTGGTGCATTTCTAGCCAATAAAATCACGGGAATAACAAGACTTGACGACTAGTCTGGGGCAGGCTATTCTAAATAGTAAAGCGGGCTATATAGGAAGAACACAGAAGTAATATGCATTTTTTTTCTTGTGGAAACAGCCTTTTAAAAATACCCCTTTATGGTGGTTTAGCTGAGAGTGAATTTCACCACAGAATCAATCACAGCCTTGGGCTAGAATAAACTAAGACCAAATGTGGTTTTCAGAAGAAACCAAAATGCGGGGATATGGGTGTTGGATTGTAGATATAGTTTTATTTTAGATTTCTCTAGATACTCATTTCAATAACGCCATTGACTTGAAAATGACCTATCATCAGCTTCTTAGGTTATTTCAGGATTCTTCTACAGAAATAGAAGGTTCTGCATACTTAAACATGTGCATTTCTGGTCTTTTGTTTTCTTTAGCGTATAAACACATGGGAGTCCTTTTTGTTTACAATAATGCAGGACATTCTTAAGAATTCTTAATTATTAAGAAACATATTCTCAAGTTTGCAGTCTTACAAATCACTGAGCATTTTCCTGCTGTTTTTCCATCCTGGACTCTATCATGAACGTACGACATCAAATTTTTTTCCCCCTTCCTTCCTTCCTTCTTTGTCCCAAAGGTGCTTTTTCAAAAAGCAACTGGACTCTCTTTGTTTCCCTCGAAAATGTTAAGCTTCTCATCCAAGAGTTCTGTCAGAACTGAAGAAGCTTCTTGGGTTAGAAGGCAAACATCTTCAAGGAGAAAAAAAAAATCCAGTTGCTTTTTAAAAACATCTTTGGGACAAACATAACCTGGATCACTAAGAATCTTCATAGTCCTTCTTTCCTTCTTTCCTTCCTTCCCCCACCCCAATGGGAGTCTAATCTTTCACTATCCTCTGTGGAAGAAAAGATCTTGTGGGAAGGGTTACAACAAGATATCTTATTTCACTCCCACTTTCAACAGCTTTTCAGTTAAAGCTCCAACTGCCAAGCGACTGCATCTTTTGATCTAGTTTCATGCTACCTTCTAGTGTAGAATCTTTGCTCTTGAGCTTGACAATTTCATCATTTCAAGGAAAGCAGCTGTCAGACGGTATCACTGTCAAAAACAGAAAGCTTCTCAAGATACCTTAGAGCAATTCCATGAAGGAGCAGGAAGTTTAACACTGTGGCCTTTGATGTGATCTAATTCCTTATAGATTAATAAGAGAGTGAGAAAGGACTGCCATTTCTTTAAGAAGATCATGAATGCTTTTTTCCCTCCTTAGATATTCAAGAGGATCCTCTTCTGCCTACAAAGAACAAAATAAAGTTTCTGCCTGCAAAGGCGATTGTCTGAGTCCATTAAAATGTTCCATTATTGAACTTCACTGAAATGAAAAAGTTGTACAAAAGCATACTGTTATAAAATTCCCATATCTTCCTATTTTAAAAAAATAAATGTTATTCTTTTATAAAGCATTAAAAGAAAAAATACAAGTAGTAGTACAAGTGTACAAGAATATGAATTTAAAAACACTTAAACAGCAAAACAGCAGATCTAAACTCTCATAGCTCAAAAGACATTATTTGAAAGTGTATTATAGTATAAGACATTTCATGTTTATATTTTAAGTGTCTGTTAAACTTTGAAAGTAACTGGCTGACATAAATAAATTTATTAAGGCAAAACAGGGACAAAGTGAAAGTGTAAGCCACGAACAATAATTTAACACAAATCTGTACATTACCTGTAGATTATGTGGCAATTCCCTATATATTTCAAAGAAACCTGCCTTGATCGTTTCATTGATCTTTTGCTCTTTTACATAGCAAAAAGTTCAGCAAATCTAAAAAGGAAACTGCTATCCTAGCAAATAAGATAGAACTGCTATAGAATAAATAATGAAAAACACATAAGAACTGCTGAATTCACACATCGCAGCAAATCATAATATAGTTTGTTTAGTTTGGATTTATCATGGTATGAATAGCCAAATACTGTATTTTGAAAACCATTGTTGTAATATTGTTCATGATTCAGTAGTTTGTTTACCAAACCACGAGTAACATAAAAGTGACTTAATTCAATATGAACCCATTGCTGACACCCTTCTCCACACATTTTACTCAAAGACTGGCTTTTCTTAATAGAACTTAATCAGATAAATGTGCGTATTGAATTGCAACTAAAAAGTTCAAGTTGTTTTTCTCTTCTCACTTATTCCTGGGGAACGTTTGTTTAATTTTGCTTTTTAGATTCTACAGTCAGATGGCATTCAACAAATCTGGATCTCACCAATCACACACACACACACACACAAGCCCCTACTTAACATGTTGATGTTCTAAAGAATTAGTTCTTCAGCAGCAACCAAGAGATCTTTTCATATGTTTTTTTCCATTTACAACTTAAGGTTAGCTTGAGCCAGTGGTGAAATGCAGTTGGTTCTAGCCAGCTCGGACAAACTGGTAGCGCCAGCAGCAGGAGGCTCTGTCCACCCACCTGGACATCATCACATCCCATTTTTGACGCTCTGAGCATGTGCAGAAGGTCCTGGCCATGGGAGAAGTGTCATGAGTGAACGAAGCAAGTGTGCGCGCAAGCTCTCATTTGTGAACCGGTAGTAAAGATAAGTGGATTTCACCCCTGGCTTGAATACTCTTGTAAACCAAGTACTTTTCTAGTTTTGATGAATGGCATTTTTCAGAGATATTTGCTCTGTCTCAGTTGTACTTACTATATAAAGCTACTTCTTTTGTCCCTGTGCCTCAAGAGGTCAGTAAAAGCCCTCCAGAAATAATTCATTAATTGGGGGGGAAAGGCCAGAAGATTGGCGTAATAGAATAGAATCCTTTATTGTCCAGGTGTGATTGGACACACAAGGAATTTGTCTCCGGTGTATATGCTCTCAGTGTACATACAAGCAACAAATGATAAATCATGATCATAATCATAAATACTATCATCATAAATCATAAGATACAATACTCTGTGATAGTCATAGGATACTAAATAAGCAATCAACATAAATCGTAACATACAAACAACAAAGTTATAGTCATAAGAAACTAAGGAAGATGATAAGGGTAATAGTAATACAGCCCTATTAGGTGGTTTGACATCCCAAGGAAGAAGTCAGCATGGGTTTGTTAAAAACAGAAGATGCTAAACCAATCTCATTTCATTTTTTGAAAAAGTGACTCAATTAGTAGACCAGCAAAATGCTGTGGAAATAGTATACTTACACTTCAGCAAGGCATTCAACAAAGTAGACCACAACCTACTTCTTGGTAAGCTAGAAAAATGTGGGATAGACAACATCACTACCAGATGGATTTTTAACTGGCTGACAAACTCTACTCATCAAGTAGTTCTTTTTTTAAAATTTTTATTTTATTAATAAATAACAGACATACATGTAAAACAATGGTTCTTAATGGTACTATGTATACATGGAGGGAAGTAAGCAGTGGGGTACCACAAAGTTCCATCTTAGGCCCAGTATTCTTCAATATCTTTATAAACGACTTAGATGAGGGAATAGAAGGGAAACTCATCAAATTTGCAGATGACACTGAGCTGGCAGGAAAAGCCAACAACTCAGAAGACAAGCTCAGGATCCAAAAAGATCTTGACAGACTTGAACAACGGGCCCTATACAACAATATGAAATTTAATGTGGAGAAAAGCAACGTTTTACACTTAGGCAGGAAAAGTACAAGTAGAGATTAGATGACACCTGGCTCAAAAACAGTAATTGTGAGAGGGACCTTGGAGTCCTAGTGAACGATCATGTAAACATGAGCCAGCAGTGTGCAGCAGCAGCCCAAAAAGCTAATGCAATCCTTGGTTGTATAAACAGAAGCATAGAATCAAAATCATGTAAAGTATTAGTACCGCTTTATAAAGCCTTAGTAAGACCACACATGGAATACTGCATCCAGTTTTGGTCACCACATTACAAAAAGACGTCAAGACTGGGAAAAGTGCAAAGAAGATCAACTAAGATAATTAAGACCTGGAGATTAAAACATATGAACAACTGTTGCAGGATTTGGTTTTGGCTAGTCTAGAGAAAAGAAGGACTAGGGGGGGACATGATAGCAGTAGTCCAGTATTTGAGATGCTGCTACAAAGAGGTCAATTTATTTTCCAAAGCACCAGAGGGCAGGACAAGAAACAATGGATGGAAACTAATCAAGGATAGAAACAATCTGGAATTAAGGCAAAATTTCCTAACAGTGAGGACAATTAACCAGTGGAACAGAAGTTGTGGGTGCTTCATCACTGGAGGTTTTTAAGAAGAGACAGGACAGACACTTGTCTGAAATGGCATGGGGCCTTCTGTTTTGAAGAGGAGTTAGATTAGAAGACCTCCAAGGTCCCTTCCAGCCAGCAGTGAAATCCCCCCGGTTCTATCCGACTCGCTGAACCGGTATAGCTGGCAGTGGGAGACTCCACCCACTCACCAGGACATCATTACATCCCATTTTTTAACCTTCTGCACATTTTTAATCTTCTGTGCATGCACAGAAGAGGCCTGCATGCACATAGCACATGTGCTCCCATGCAGGAGTAGGCCCGAACCAGTAATGAAGGTAAGTAGAATTCACTGCTGCTTCCAGCTCTATTCTGATTGATTGATTAAACTGAATTCCTGGGATGGGGGTGGGGGGTGGAATCTTAAGAAACTTATTCAAACATCAAACAAAGAGGGAATATTCTTAAATTCTATGCAGTAGAGATATCAACATCCAAGACAGCATAGCAGATATTCCTCTATTTTCAAGAACATCCAGTACTCAAGTTGGAAAGCTACAGCAATTGATTAAATTTAAAATGATAAAGAGCAAAAGAAGAATCAGTGAAACTTCTATATATTATTATACTATGGTTCCATCTTACGTTCCATATTATACTATGATAGCTAATATGGGGAACTGCACAACGACCAACAGATTAGAAGAGTTTGGTTTACTTATTGTTAGAAAAAAAAAATCTGATTTGTTCCATGGCTCAGTAAATAATCACAGGATGTCTGCTTGAAGTGGAAGAAGAATTTATTCAATGGCAAAGGAAATGCTGTCAAAAATAGCCACAAGTTCAAAATATTGAGAATAGTAGTATTATAGTAATAATGGACTTTGATAGTAAGGTGTGTTAGATATGTAAAGTGAAGTGTTCTTGCTCTGGGGACGTGTGAAGACCAGAGAGAAAAGTTATTTCTGACCCAATAGATCTGTGTATCTTAGATATGCAGATCCTTTCCAAGGAGTGGAATTTTATGAGGGCTTTGGAGTCAGGGTTTAGCTTGAGGAGCTGGTGCCAAGGAGCAGGGATAAAAGATTTTCTTTATCTTAAGGGAATTTTGCTTTATGGCTGTTTTGCCAGCATTGGCTGACTCCCTGAAGAGATGTGTTTAATCAATTGCAGCCCAAATGTCAATGAGGGCGGAAATGTTTAAGTGGTCTCTTTATATTTTCATTTTGAAGTTGCCAGTGGATCAGGGGTGGTTGGGGTGGATATGTGGCTTGGCTAGCAGAGGTGTCATGAAGGTTTTTACATTTCAACAGTTCCCCCTTTGTGCGAAACCAAAGTTTTGCAGTGATGTGTCAGTTTGGGAAACACTTCCTTGCCTGGCTCAAACAGGAAGGATTACATTGGGCAACACAGTAGGAGACTATGACAATTATTATTAGATTTAGTGCCCTTAAGAAAAAAAAAACTTTAACCATATGAGATATGCTACGAGAAGTCCAAGAACCTGGGATTGTATTTTATATGTTGGACCAGGGTTTTCAAATTTTGGATGTTTCCTTCAGTCAACTGGGAGTTCTCAGACAGGATGAAGCATTTGTTTTCTTTTTTTCTTCTTTCTTGCTCCAGAGTGATAATTGCGGGCAAAATAGCACTGAGGTACTTTAGATAAATTGTTAATATAGTAGAATTAAAGAAGGGGAGGGAAATAACTCCTCACATACAAGAATTCAAAGATGCAGGCGTAACTTCTGCTGACTTCTGCTGACTTCAGTCAGAATAAATATAGCCTTGAATGTGAGAATGATATAACCCAGCTCAATCAGTCTGACAGCAAAACTGTTAAAATTGATAAAATGGTCAAACATATATCACAAGTGAACATTGTGTGTTTGATAAATCTTGTCTGTTTGGAGAATAAAAGGATTTGAGATAAAGATGAAGGAACTTGTCTAGTACAAATGGTAGGAGGTCAGAATTCAATCAAGATAAGTTTTTTTTTAAATGGGCTGATTTATTGGAAACATTTAAGTGATTGTTTCAAACTCATGAGCTCTCAGATGGTCATATGCACTGCATTAAACAATGGTATGATTGAATAACTTCAAAAACCACTATTAATGTACTATATTGTGTTAGAACAATCTCTGTTGCAGCAAGAAGTAAGTGCAGGAGAAATACATTTCATTCTCTGTTCTTAATACTTCATCTTAACTTACAGAGGTGGTATTGTGAGTCATGAAACAAGGACAGATGTCTCAAATGGTAATTTTATCTAACAAGTTGAGCTTTTCTTTAATGTTGAACAATCTGTTGTAGAACACAGCAAATATATAAAAAAGCATGAAAAATAAATTTGATTGATAGGCCATACAGTATACTGAAGATGGCCTTAAATATAGTTAAATCATTCAAATTCTCATCCTTAATTGTACCCCATATTTAAGATACACTCACACACAAACGTACAAATAAAGTTGACACTTAATCTTAGACCAGTCAATGTAGAATGTAGAAAAGACTGGTTGAAGAGCACTTTGTAGAACAAATAAGTATCAAAGACTTTAGTGGTGCTGGATTGACAAGTGGTTTTCTTGAAGAACTGAATCTATCATTCATTTGTCATTCATTCAATTTATCATTGATTTAAGAGCAAAATTGATCATTTATTAACTTTAAGGATCAAGGTTACAAATGATTCAAATATGAAAGGGTTAGGGAAAGGGTTATGTTGGTGTGTAAAAGACACCTTTAAATATAAACTGTATGCCATTAAGAATCCCAATTGATGTCATAGCTTAAATATGATTTTATGTGATGCAGTTAAACTTTGTAGAATAGCTTTGACTTATATTGGAAATTTATAGACTTCATCTCTTTACATGTTCAACTAAATTATTAAATAAACTGAATTTGTGTAAAACACTCAATGAATATGCCATTAGAAATTTGATGGGAAAGTTACACTGCTAGAATAAAACTTGCAAGTGTTAAAGTTTGTAATGTAATTACTGAATTGTTGAATATGTCCAACCTTAACAATGTAACTTACCATATGTCAGGCTCTATTGTCTTATGTGTAAGCTATTCATGTGCCTTCTGTAGTGTAGGTAAGCAATTAGATGTTGTAGTGGAAATATATTCAAGAGTATACAGCTAAGTACAGGTAGACCTTGACTTATGACCACAATTGAGCCTGACATTTCTGTTGCTAATTGAAACATTTGCTAAGTGAACTTTGCCCCATTTCTTGCCATAGTTGTTAAGTGAATCACTGTAGTTGTTAAGTTAATAATACATTTGTTAAGTGAATCTGGCTTCCCCATTGACTTTGCTTGTCAGAAGGTTGCAAAAGTTGATCACTTCAGGACACTGCAACCATCATAAATATAAATCAGTTGCCAACCATCTGAATTTTGATCACATAACCATGGGGTTGCTTCAACAGTTGTAAGTGTGAAAAATGGTTGTAAGTAATTTTTTTCAGTGCCATTGTAACTTTGAATGGTCACTAAATGAATGGCTGTAAGTCAAGGACTATCAGTACAGTATTCCTGTAACACATTACTGACCCAATTAAGAGTATTATGTGAAACATAATATTTTATTGGCACATTTGAGATTAAAATCTCTCTTATTAAAACATATTGATTTCTGGAATCAATAAAAATCAGGCGTGGAAAAAAAACTAAACCAGGTTTCAAGGATCTGTTTAAATATATACTGAGTTATTTTCTCTTACATCTGACTCCATTATGGTTATGAATATACATGTATGTATAAATGCAAATGTATGATCATGTAATATGTAATATATAATATAATATGCAATATTATGACATGTAATACCTAATATTGTCATATAATTTTAAGTGCATCTCATTTGTTCTCACAATCCCATTACGATATCACTTAGCTTGTCCTCTTATGGGTAAGCTCTCCCAAATTGGAACTTAAGTAAACATGCAAATTTTGACTGAGAGAAATGATTTGCACAAAGCACATCAAATAACCCCTAGGGCTGTGCAGAGATCTGAAACTTGTTTTTCATCCTAAACCAAGGTTGTTTTCTACATCATTTTAATACCAAGCAGCTTTGTTGAGCCAAGAAATTGATGATGGATATTATGCATTTTTAAAAATCCTTTTTAAAATGCTGAGCTTACTAGAAATATGCTAGATGAACAAAGCTTTCTGGATATTTGTTTTAATAAATCTGTTCTTGCCTGGCTGCTGTATTTCATGACTAATGTAATAAGACAGTGGTTAGAGAGGAATTATCTTCAAGCTCAGAGCACAAGTCTTTTCAAACTCTGCATCATCAATTCAGATACTTTTCAGAATTTTGGATTGTCCTAAATATTTTGTATAATTACCCTTCTATTTCATTTCTTTTTATTATTTTTCAAGGCTTGACTTTAATAGGATTAAAAAGCAGTTAATAATAGGACATTAAAAGAAATGTTCATCCTAAAATACTGACATAAAAATGTAACAATGACTTCAGTGGGTGGAAATTTATTTATTTATTTATTAGATTTCTATACCGCCCCTTTCCTGGAAGGACTCGGGGCGGTTCACAGTCAATTTAAA